>PITA01013111.1:0-58662 GCA_004023965.1 Spilogale gracilis
TTGGGGTGCCTGGGTGGCTCAGTTGGTTAAGCCGCTGCTTTCGGCTCAGGTCATGATCCTGGAGACCCGGGATCAAGCCCCACATCAGGATTCCTGCTCAGCGGGAAGCCTGATTCTCCCTCTCTCACTCCCCCTGCTTGTGTTCCCTCTCTCGCTGTGTTTCTCTCTGTCAAATAAATAAATAAAATCTTTAAAAAAAAAAAAAGTCTTCTTCTTTAAAAAGACTAAGATAAACAATGTTAATAAAAGCCATCTAAAACAGACCAGGAGTAGAAAGTAATCTAAGAAAAAAAAAACTTATTACTTACAACTTAGTAAGTTTAAGACACTTGCCATAGCTAGCACTAAAACGATATTTCACATAACTCCCTTAATTTTCAAGAGCAGTTCTTATGTTACAGTCTGCTGGTCCAAACATAAGAAGTGAAAATTTTTGAGTTTCCCTCTCAATTCCCTCTTTGTTACGAGGGTCCCACGCTCTCCTTTATGTTGCATGTATAAGTGGTCTTCAAAACCCTCAAATCTCTCTGCAAATGCTCTCTATTTAGCAAAGAGAAGAGATGTTGGAGTGCTTCTAGTGTGTAAACAGGACCCAGACTAAGACAGACCCCACAGATGTCTACACCTTCCCTCCCAGCTCAACTCCTATATGTTAGCACAGGATGCATTTATTTTAAGCAATACGCAAAAAACAAAACAAAACAAAACAAAAAAACCCTAATACAATACTTTATTACGTGGGTAACACCTGTTGGCCTCTTCTGCAAGCATACTTCACATCACTATTTTATAGTGCAACTTTAATATTGAACCAGTGCAGTTTTTGTTTGCATAAACATGTCTCGAGGGCACTCAAAATACAATCTCAAATAATACCTCCTTTCCTGCTTTTTTCGGTGCCTGAAATTATGTGTATACATGGATGTACATACATGTAACACGTGTGTATATACATATATGTGCACATACACACATACAGATGTGTGAGTGTATGTATCATCTCTGTCTCTATGAAAGCCTTCAGTGTCCGTTGGAGACACAGATCTAAACAAGGTTAAGGCCTGGGAGAACTAAAATATGAGCCAGCTTGCATATTAGTTTGCCAACAGTCACCCAGGAAAGAGGGATTTCTAAGAGAAATGACCAGAAGAAGTAAAATTCTATAAAGGGGCCAGTGACAGAAAAAGATCAGAACCTAAGCTTGAGTCTGCTGGTCAGAGAGTCTGTAATCCTAGTCCACTGAATGCAGGCGACCAGTGAACAAGCAGGACAGTTCTACTAAAAAATAAGAATAGATGAGTAAGGGCATGAAGAATAATCCTTGCCATCATAAAGGTCTTATTTATCTAGGTCCTATGGCTCTCCTCATGGTCTTACCGCCCCTAGAGAATATTTTGGGAGGGGTTGGCTACACTCTGGTTTGTTAAGTTATTGAGCCCTATTTAATGAAGAATTTCCCCAAATACCTCATACAACATGCAATGTCCCGATGAACTAAACTTACAGTGGACATCAACCTATAGAATCTGGTACATAATTGTAACTAAACATTTTATAAGAATTTCCACCAAAAGCCCCGAGCCTGACAATTAAGGTTGTCATGGTGAATAATTTAATCATTCCATGCAGTCTGTCTCCCCCTCTAGAATTGATAGACTACAATAGTAGAGGCAATATCAGCACCAAATCAATAATTTTCATTTCAGAAGTATCTTATCTGCTATTATTGATGAAATGGTGGGTAACCTGCAGAATCCCTTGAAATAGAGTTCACACTGGTAACAGCCTGAAAATGTCCCATAAAATAGGTCTGGAATTTTTGGTGGAAGTATATTAATAGTATTTACTCTCTCATTTGCAAAATATCACACTTCCACATTTTCTCCACTCTGACAGTCTATAATTTGACTTGGCATATTTTCCCTGGAACGATTCCCATTATATTCTTCTTTATCACATACAAATAAGTCTAGTTTGTAATTATCCTAACATACTTTTTAGTCTATCCTGTTCTTGCATTTTCCTGTATTTCTTGTATAGAATGTCTTCTGATGTTTTTATATGTCATAAACCCACCTTTATTCATTATATATTCATGCAAGCTTCTGCTTCTTAATATGTGCTCCAGTGACAAACCATAAGAGACTCTTAATCTCAGGAAACAAACAGGTTTGCTGGGGGGTTTGGCGGGGGAGAGATAGAGTGGCTGGATTATGGAAAAAAGAAAAAAGGAAAAAAAGGAAAATAACATTGAAAAAAAACATATGTGCTCCAGTGAAGACATCTCTGGACATTACTCTACTTATTAATTACAAATTAACTTTTCTTTAATAAAATAACTCCTTTTCATTACAGATATATTCAGTAACTAAATTATTGATGAATTACAATTCAGGATGTGAAGGGGGAAACATAAAATATTTGCTGTTAAAAAAAGAGAGACTAAGAAGGTTGAGAATCATGGTTTGGTCCATGGTGACCACCCAGTGGATGAGAGAAGACAGAAAAATCACGAGTCTTCTGCATCTACCTCTGCACCATTCCGTTTCGTGGCTGTCTGTCCTGTGGATACTCTGATGGCAAGGAAGAGTTAACTCCCTTGCCCAAGCACCCAATCACTCCTCAGAGCTGAAGGAGTCAGATCGGGTTTCTAGTTTCTGCTCTGCCACTAACTCCCAGTGTGACCTTGAGCTGCTCACCACAGTGATCACTGTGGGTCCCCATCTCCTTAACTGTAAAATGAGGGCATTGGAATAAATTACTTTAAAGGTCCTTTCCATCTCTATAACAAAGTGCATAATTTTGATTCTAAGACTTAAGCACTGATCAGAAGAAACTGATTTCTTTAACAAATGTGTATAAAATGTATCCTGTGGGTCTCAATTATACTTCCAACCATGATATTTCTTTTAAAATAGTCTAAGGACTCAAGTCTCTTTAAAAAAAAATGCTATGCCCTATAAAAATTTTTTTTAAAAAGTTTCCTCAAAAAAGAAGTACCCCTCCACTTGCAGTACTGAGCACATTCATTATGGGAACACAGTCACTCCTCTGAAGGAGACATCTACTTCTTACCATTCTGCTCACTGCTGGAAAAGTTACAGTTTTACTTTTGGCTTTGAATTCTTGAAATAAAAGTGATCTTATCTGCTTTAGCAATCATATATATTTTAGCAGCTCTAACCTTCCCCACAGAGGTTTTCTAATAGTCTACAGAACTAACAATTCAACAAAATCTGTATACAACTGAACAGTGACTATAAACGAGGTACTTAACGACCAGTGCTATGGTGCCAATCAATTTCTTGTTCAAGTAACTATTTCATCCACAACCAATTTTGCCCTAGAGCTTTTGAAAAACACAATAGAAATCTGTTAAATTGCCAGTCTTGCTGAACTTTAACTATTTTCTCTAACCAGGTCTACAGTAACAATAGATACTTGAGAGCTTCTCTTCAATGAAATGTACTTTGATTTGGAACATAGGTACAGAGATCAAATGGACCAAACCCCTTATTCTGGTGGCGTCTTGCTGTTTCTTTAGAAAGTACTGTGGAATGCTGAGCATTATCACCTTAACACATGCCCATGTGTATGCTTTAGAAAAACCTCTTGCTTACAGATTCGGCTCAGCATAACACTAATATCCATCAGAATATTCCTGTTTGGTGTTTGGGAGTAGTCCACTATCATTAAAAACAACAACAATAACAACAACAACAACAACGAAAGTATTAATCACTTCTCTGACATGTGAAGTGGGATTGAATTTCTCAAATTTTGCTTGTACAACTTATTTTTTCTAGGAACATGTCTAGTTTTTAAAACAAATTCATTAAGTAGGTATACAATCGAGTCTTGATTATGTTTCTGAGAACGATATATATTCCACTGCAAAGTTTTCATACCAGCTCTGCTTATTTCTATCACCCAGCGCCTTTCTGGGCAAGATGCCCATCTGTGTCACCTCCCTATGAAGCGGTTTTGGTGTCGGAGGTGTATAAGCTCATTTAAAAATTAACCTAAACAAACCAAATAATTAGAAAGGCAACTGGTCCACAATAACAATGCAAATCTTTTTTAAACCAAACATGTAATACGTTCCAAAGACAAAAACAAATGACTTTTTAAATAACCATGATTTTGGATTATATTTGCCTCTATTCTTCTCATTAGCATGAATAATTCAGAGTGCTTACTATACATAGTGAAACTGTTTCCCCTCAATAATTCATTTTTAGTATACAGAAAAATAAGATCTAACACATCCTTGTGTATTTCCAAAGGTTTAAATTAGACCATATTTTTAAAGGCAACTTAACTTTCAAAACTGTCCATAGTTGGGCTCATTCCCTTCAGTGCTATACTGGTAGTAAGTAGGGAGAATCTTAGGCTTTCAAAGCAAAAGGAGTATAGAGCAGTGCACCAGGGCAGAAGGCAGAAACCTCACTTTCTCTGGTTCTTGATAGTCTCCTAGTACATATCAATTATTTGCAAAGTGTGGGGAAAATTGCCAATATCTTTTTCCTTAAAAACATGAAAGTGTTTTGGAACGTTACACCTAGACTGGGGTAAAAAAGATTTCCCAGTGTTCTGGCTGCACTGAAGGAACAATATATTTATTATGTAACTTAATTTTGAGTGAGAAAAACATGCTAACATTCCAGTTGTAGCTACAGCAAACATCCCTAAATGTGAAAGCTTTCTGGGATGGGGGGGGGGACTCAAACCCCCAAATATTGCTCTAATGGTGACATAAACAAAATGAAGGGTGTGATTATATCTGCTGATTACATACAAACTCATCCAACTTCCCAAACACAAATACAAAGAATACTAGCTAGACATGTTATTCGTATCCCATGCAATATCAACAGCCAACATCTGTGGGAAACAAAGGGTATGTCTTCAGTCTACTTCATCTGGGGTTTAGAATATTCAGTTAGCCTCCCATTTTGTAAATTCTTCCTGCGAAGAGGTTATATCCTTCTGGAACCACATGAATTTTCTGGAGTCACAAGACTGTTTAATGCACTGCTTCAGAGCACCAAATGCTACCCTTGTGACCAGGAAGAAAGGGAAAGAATGTCATCAGGAGGAGCCTCAAGCTGTACTAATTCTCAGCTTCTGTTTGCTAACAAAAAGGTGGAGGGAAAAAAAAAAAAGCAATCAGATTTCACTGAAGTATATACACCATTTGACCAAAGGCTTTAAAACTTTTTTGATTTCTTCTTTCATTGAAAATAAAAGGAGAGGAGCTTAGAGTGTAACAAGCCAAATACAACAGTTGCCAAACTCAAGTCAACATCAGATATCCCTGCAGCTTTGGGGATATTCGTGGAAATGTATGAAATGAGGATGTATGTTTTGATACCTGTGAAAATAAAAGATTGCGCTTTAAGTGAGTGCAAGAGAACAGATGGTTGGTAATGATTTAAAACATTTATGGTTTTGGACTGTCACCAAGCCTCTGTATTAAAAAATATGGTATTTAGTCAGTACATACCAACATCTATCTGCAAGGTGCTCATTTTCTGGAGAATGCTACCATAATAAAGGAGATAAAACTCAAATGAGGCCCAAGGAAAACTCTTCTTACTTTCTTAGGGCATCCAGTGAGCACTACTTATTGACTATATTCAATCAAAATGTTTTCTGTGTGATGAGAGGATTTTAATTTTTCTTCAATAACTAGCCAACTATGAGTGTCTAGGAATGGTATTCTTTTTGAATGCATTGGGTAGAATTGTAATTTTGTTTTGTATATTTGATTCACTTTGACTGAAGCTCCTAAAACAACCCTTAAGCAAAAATAAAATCTGGTAGTCCTGCACATGAAAAACAATAACATTCTCCTTATCCTCAGTTTGGTAGTCAGGCATATGGTGTTATGATTGTGTACTGGGATTGGCAGGTGCCAGACCACTGAATCAAGAAGACAGATAAATATTGAATATTGTCACACTCTATTTTGCTCTGTATATGTGAGTCCAGAAGAAGCCCTTGTCCTTGAAACCCAGTGACACAGTACAGATTATATACAGAGACTGATGGAATGTTTCGAGTTAAAGCGCTGAAAAATAAACGCTGTAAGTAATACTCTTAATTACTATAAAACCTGCTGCAGGGGAGTCTTATTCAACATCCCCAGTGTTTTGATTTGGTTCTGATAACATAATGGGGGGAAAGTCATACAAACACAAACTATATTATTTACTTGCCATCTCTTTCAAAACCCTGGGAAGGATTCAGGAACAGTTTGCCTGTGGGAGGGAAGTTGGGGGTGGACCGCAGGGAGAGAAACAAGGAGGAGCAGCAGCTCAGGCTTCGCACCTGTGAACTTAGTTGGCAATAACTCCGGACAGGCATCACGCAGAACACCTTGTAGCCCTCTAACAGAAACATGCTGATAGGATGTTCAAACAGGGCAGAAGGGGTAGCGGGTAACCATGCGAAAGTAACAGCAACCAAACAATCACTTCCTACTCTTCCCAGCCCACTTCAATTTTCCTCCCCACATCACGCCTCCCAACCCCTCTGCTGGGGCCTGATCCACCAGGCTCCGAGTCTCCTAACTTCCATCCCACATTGCCCGCAGCCTTCGCCAGAGCTTCAGCAAGGTCCCAGAGTTTGAGGTCCGTGCAGAAGAGGCACCTCTGGATGTTCATCTTTCTGCCAAACATGCCGGAGGACAGGATAAACCGGCATCAGAAACTCAATACTGTGCCTTGGGGTGCCCTCCTTCCAACCCCCGCTTGCGCCAAGTGGAGGCTCGCCCCGGAATCCTGGAGTCCTGAGCGCCCCGCCGGGCCCGGGAATCCAGCACAGGTAGTTAAGTTCAGCCGCCCGTCCTCCTCCTGCGCCCCTCCGCTGTCCTGCCCCCTCCACCTCCCGGACACGCCGCGCCTCCGAGCAGGTCCAATAAAGTGAACGCAAGTGGGTTCAGATATGGTGGGGAGGGTGGGGAGGGAGGGAAAGACGGGGTCAAAAGGAAAAGAAAGCTACCTCCGTCATAAGACAGAGGCGAAGTACCTGAAAAGGTGAGGGCGCCCTTCCCCGCCCCCGCAGACCCCTCTACCGCGGCCGTTCAGCGCTCCCGCAATCCCGGGCCCCACCTCCCACCCCATCCCCGGCCCCAAGCTCACCTCGCGAGCGGCCGCCGGCTGGTTCCCCTTTTTCGCGAGCGGAGCTTCGCGGGAAACTTCCCCACGCTCCAGGGCAAACTCGGTGGACTTCTTCCCGCCGCGGGCGGTCGGGTGCGCAGGAGCGGGCGCGGCGCGCGGGGAGCAGGGGCAAGCGCGGGGCCCGGGGCTCGCCCTCGCCGGTCCGCCGGGCTGGCTGCGGCGCCGCCTCGGCTCGAGCCCGCTCCCGCTCGCGCTGCGTTCCCGCCGCGGCCGCCGCGCCCCCGCCCGCTCCGGCGGCTCCGCCTCCCGCTTTTATCACCCCTGCCGCGTGCAGCCCGCCCCGCCGCCCGCAGCTCCGCAGCCGCGGTCTTCACATCCCCCGACTTTCTGGCTTGACCCCGCCGGGCCCACGCCCTGCCTCCGGGCCCCGGTGCGGCCGAGGCTCCAGTGCCACCCGGTCGTTTTAGGAAGTAATTATCCTCGCCCGTTCCTGATCCCCCTTCCTTTCTCCACCACCGCCCCGTCTCAGATTCCTTTCCCAGGTGTTCTGGAAACACTAAAAGGACAGATCA
This sequence comes from Spilogale gracilis, assembly GCA_004023965.1. Lineage (NCBI taxonomy): Eukaryota > Metazoa > Chordata > Mammalia > Carnivora > Mephitidae > Spilogale > Spilogale gracilis. The sequence continues at coordinate 7,697 of PITA01013111.1, forward strand.
ATAGATTAGTAGGTTATCGCAAACATTGACTCCAAAGTCTTGGAATTTCTTTTGCTTCACAGATACGCTACACTACACCACACCACACTACACTACACTACACTACACTCACACACACACACACACACACACACACACACACACACACACACACATAGGTCAGTAGGTACAGTAGGAGAGTGTGTGCCCGGGTTGAGTTCCGTAGTAGGTTTGTGTAAGGCAAGAGCTTCCTTAAAAAAGAGCAGAGGGACGATTTACAATATTCCAGACCTCTGAGATCTCTCAGGCCACATTTCAACTGTGAACAAGCTGAAGTTGGCAGTTTGCAAAGGGTTTTGCAAACACCAAGATTAGGATGAATTTTTTGATCATTAAACGAAACGAACGGTTCATCGAGATTTTAGAAGATTAAATCTTTAACTTTGTAACGATGTAAAAAATAATTCCAAGCATTATACTTGCAACAATTTGACTGAACTAGAGCAAATAAAATGAACAAAACCCTTGATTGGGCAGTGGTTTAGGCAGTTTTTATTAACTTAAAGAAAAACGTTTTAAAAGTAGTAAGTGGCTAAGCCTACCCCACTGCTACAGTAGAATGTATATATTTTTCCAAACTGAGTTGTTACACAGTTTCTGCACTTTGGTCTCATTCTTACCGGTGGCTTAGAAATAATTTATGGGGGGTTTGAGGGGGGGAGGAATTGCAGGTAGGGAAAGTAGGTTCATTGAGGTAATATTTTGATAGGAATTGCTTGCACAATTCCACTCTCTTTGAAACAGCCAGATTCTTCTAAGAGTTTTATTTTAATGTATATGTATACTGGTTTGTTATTAATATTGAGCTCAGATAATATCTGTCCTCCATTCCCTGAAGGGTTTTCTTAAAGATTTTATTTATTTATTTGAGATAGAGTGAGAGTGTGTGTGAGAGAGAGAGAGACCACAAGCAGGGAGAGCAGCAGGCAGAGGGAGAAGTAGGCTTCACCAAGGAGCAGGGAGCCTGATGCTGGGCTGATCCCAGGACTCAGGGATTACCACGTGAGCCCAACGCCCAACCCACTGGGCCACTCTGGTGCCCCCATGCACTGAAGGTTCCTATTCACCACCAGAATGAACCTCTTTCCCTGCAGGACTTTTAAAGAAACAAAATGGTGTCTTTGAGCTGTAGGTAATTGATGAGTGCTTGTTGAGTGACTTAACCAATTTAACTTAGTAGCTCCAGTGCCACCCGGTCGTTTTAGGAAGTAATTATCCTCGCCCTTTCCTGATCCCCCTTCCTTTCTCCACCACCGCCCCGTCCAGTTTGCTCCTAGGGGTGTCATTCCATTTTGTATGAAATCTTGGGAGTTGTAACCATTATGAGATAGAGCACTGAAGAATGAGCTGAACTCTGCATCTTGGCTGCTGAAAGCCATACAGTGTACGAAGCCATACATACTTTTGTGACCTGCGCCTTCTCCTTAGCAAAATAAAGGAACTGAGCAAGAATATCATTATGACTCTATTATTTCTAAATTCTTAAAGTTTTTGTGGCCAATGGGGGAAACTGGGCATGATCAGGTCAACCTCTCATTGAATTTGCTTGATTGATGTGCTGCTAGGCATTACCAGTCTACTGTTGAGTTAATATCTATTTCATTCATCTTACCATCATGCCAAATCAAACACTTGGAAGTGTGAACTGTCTTCAACTCCTAATTCTCTGTCCAAAGCCACTAAAGTACTTTTAATAACTAAGAAAACTGAGATTTTTAGCAGCCAAATTTGATGAGTAAAGGTTCAAAGAATCACCTGAGAAGTGCATACCAAACATCACTGTAAGATACAGCTCATGAAATTTGATTGGGAATTATATGGTTAAATGAAAATACTGCCTTTAAAAAATTTTTGTGGTTAAACTAATTTCAGTTTTACATAGTGAATTATTTCTGAAACATTGGTTCACAGCATGTTTCTAAATTCTCTAGTCTATTAATTTTGTTTAGATCTGTGAATTCCTTAAAATGTTTAACTATTGACTGTTTCTGGGCAAGTATGAAGCTTCTGCATCATTGATCCTTTAATGTGTAGGTTAGTAACAATTATAGTCATGAAAGGACTTCCTGCACCAAGTCCTGAGTGCTTTTGTGGAAGGAGGACTTCACCTTCACAGGGCAGGTATTATTGGGCTAAGCATAAGAAATACAGTCAAACTTGACTTTTAAAATGTAACTAATAGTATGAAGAATGAGCCTAGCAAGCTGCTCATATTTTGTGAAAGATGTGTGTAAAGAAAATAGGGGTAAAGGGGTAAGAAAAATGTTTTCCTGGTATCTGTATGTACAAATAGCTACTTAACGGTGTGAACATGGCACTGTTATGGGATAGCTCTTGGTATATTTGAGTTTGTGCTTTTCTTTAACCATGTGCTTCTCAATGACAACTTGCCTTAATGAATGGCCAAAAGAAGAATTCATCAGAAATGCATGAACCACAAGGTACAAGGTCATATGGGGGTTGCAAATACGTCTAACCCGTCTTATTTTTTGTCTCTAACTGTTTTGCTGAAGGAAAGCAGAGATATATTTACTTGGAAAGAAATACCTTTCCATGAGTCAATAGAGGATAGTCCAGTAGCTATAGGAACTTCTCCTGCTCTTATTCTGTACAGCAGGAATAAAATAAGAAAAATAATGAAGGAACATGATTTATGTTGATTCACAGTGAGGGAACACAAGCTTTCCCACTAAGCCGGGAGGGAAGAATAGCAGAACTCTTGTAGTAGATGACAGAAGACACTTGGCCAAGTCTTTTCTGGGAGAAAAATAAAAATAAACAAAATTTAAGGAAAAATAGGTTTAAAATTGTTTTTAAAAAGCTGAAGCCAGTGACGTGAAAAAGAAAATAGTGCTAGAGAACTGGATTGAGATCTGAGAAGATGGGCAAGTCTCCTCTGCATGGGCTCTGTTTTATCTTCTGTAGTGCTCGAGGTCATTGAACTGGACAGGCCCTAAGGACCCTTCTAGCCTCAAAACTTCGGCCATGTCTTCTCATGATCACTTATTTTGATCAAGTTATTCAGATGATTATTCAGCTTCACATATCAGTGTATCTGCAGTGTATCAGTGACATCCAAAGCAAATTCTAATCAGAAAATAAAAGATTGGTGTAGGCTATTCTTTTTTTTTTTCATTAGAAGAAATTCAAAAACAAAAATGAGAACCTGCTAGAGAAATGCAGTACTGATTATCTGAAGTTGCTATACAGGATGCAGAACATGGGTATCTTACAAAGTCGAATGTTCTCTCCGAAATTTAAGAGGAAAGCATTCTCTTTTCATATCAGGAATAAATAAGAAAAAGGACAAGGCATTAAAATTTTACAGTTGAGAAGTCTGAAAGTAAAATTATTTCTCTTCTGCTACAGCATAGTAAATTTTATAATTAGAGGGAGATTTGAATTATTATGTAATGGATTAAAAAAGAAAAGGGATTTGGCTCTGAGAGCTCTATATTAAACATTTTTTAAGAGAAGAGATTATTTTCTTAAAAATTAAGAAAAATATCAAGGATCCAATATATATAGGTAAAGCACATATAAGTGTTCAAAAAATATCAACAAAAGAGAATGCACATGGAAAAATATATAGAAAAGGCACAGAATAAATAGTAAAAGAGGAAGAATGGTGACCCCCTAAAGAACGAAAACCTTTATATAAAAAAAAAGATGTTGGTCAAATAGAGAAATGAAAAGATAATTACAAAGAAATAAAAATGAAACAAGATGTGTTGCCATTATTATTATATACCTGCTGCCCAAATAAAGCAATGATTCAAGGTCAAATAAATTAGAATAGTCAGCACCTAATACTCTTAGTAAATAGAGCAGGTCAATAAATATGTATCGATTGGTTGATTAAGAACTGCTTGCAGTTATTTCAGGAAAACCAAAGTCACTAGGGAAGTTATGTATGTCATTTCTTAAATTAAGCAAGTCTGAATTTCCTTTAAAAACCAAAAGACAAAACCTTTCCAAATAGTACTAAGCAATGAAATTTTATTAAAACTTTATAGTATCATGTTTTATATATAGAACAACCTAAATTGGAAATTTATTTAAGAAGGAAATATAAGTGCACATATATAAAAAATGATATTTTACATCTTTGGTGATTTTTGATATGTTATTGGAATAGCCAAAATTTTATGTGAACAATTTACAAAAAAAAAGAGAGCAAAACTTTTCTCTAAACTCATATGTGGACACACACATTTTTTATTTTCTAAAGTGGGTTCAGGTTCTGATTTGGGTGGTCAAGATATTGACGGATAACTTCAAGGCCCTAAGTGAAAATAAAAAATAATTTGCGATAGTCTGAACTGATGAGGACCTGCCATACTGTGAGTTTCAATAGGATCCAGGAAAGAATGAGTGATGGAGCCTTCCTTGAGAAATATTTTACTAATTAATTCACCAAGCATGGCTGTCTAGTCAGTGTGGACATTCCGTGTTGGTGCCCTAATACAAAAATTAAAAATGTGTTCCCTTTTACTAAGGTGGTAACTAATGGATTCAAATCACGTATCATTAAATTTAGAAATGCCAAGCTTATAGGATAAAAGGGAAGAGTTGTTGGCAGAAAAGAAAAGGAAAAATCAAAATCTCTTTATGTGATTTCTATTCAAAGATGTGTGTGTGTGTGTGTGTGTGTGTGTGTGTGTGTGTGTGTGTGTGTGTTTGAAAGGGATGGAAAAAGCAAGCAAGCTTTTAAGAGATTTGATGAAATCAAGAAAATATGTCAATGATGTATCCTAAGATAAAATATGGCATCTGAGGGCAGAGAGTAATTCTAAATCCACCCTTCCCATGCAATGATATATTTCCTTGTCCAGTACTGGGAGTATTTCTGATATATAGCTCACCTCACCAAATCTAATATCATTTCAACCCTGAGGGACACAGACCAGGGTGGCTATCCTAGTCTTTCTAAAGACTTTTCATTGAGTATTCATTCAGAATGTGTATTGTTAATGGGACGATTTTTTTTTAAAGTGAAGGTAAATAATGATTTTTAAAAACTAACGTATAAGATGAAAAATTAGTGCAAAATTTAAGAAATCTTATATTTGGTGGCCTGATAAAATTTATTATATAATATCAGCAAGGTATTACAAATATTACTTTCTAAAGTTGATACTCAAAATAGCTAAAAACAGACCAAATTCAGGGATCATTAGACTCAAGTTACCTATTTAGTTATTCGCATCTGAATCTATGTCAACACATGGTTATTCTAAACACTATTTGCCTGTTTAGGTTTTCCTCCCCTTTCATTAAAAAAAGGAATTTAAAAAATTGTTTCCCTGTTCTTAGAAAAGAGGAACATAAAGAAGTTAATATCTATTAGATATTTACCTTCTTGCTTTTGTAATTATGAGAGGTAATGACAGTGGAATTTAAAACTTGAAAGATTGAAAAAAGGATACTATTTCTGGATAATTGTGAAAGCAACTTGAACCTTAGGTATTAAGGTAAAAGTGAACAAGTTCTGGGTACAATCTCTTGCTGAAGTCCGTCCTTCAATATATTTATTAACACATATTGTCATCCAAGAACAAACTTTTCAAGGAGAAATGTGTCTTTACACAACGCCTTCCAAAAGTTATCATATTTAAGTTCATGGGGAATCATAGATTGAAGCATTTATGAGTTAATTATTCAAATACTAAAAATACCTCCATGATAATGATATTGCTATTATTTTGAGATTTCTTATAAGCTTCATCTTCTCTCTCTTCTCTTGGTTCGTGTTTGACCTTCTAGCCACTGTGCAGAGCACTTTAACTCTTAATTGCAAATTACCAATATTATTTTGAAACATCCTCCCTGCACAGAATAAATCTGTAGCATAGTTATTGACTTCATGTAATTTCTCAGTGTTGAACGACCATTTTAGAAGCTTTCACAACATCATAGTTGACACATCTTTTATGTTTTATTTTTTATTTTGATTGTGGGGACTGTTTAAGGAATCTGCATGTAGATGCTCAATCTGCATTTTACAGACACGTTTGATTATACTTCCTGAAGTACTAGATCACTTACACTATATGCAAATGTCCTGAAACTATAGAACTCTCCTGTTATTTTTTTTTAACCACCACTGTAAACAAATAAGTAAATGCAGGTATATTGTCTTTTAAACACTGTCTATACCTCTCGGATAGAAATGCGAATATCTTCCCCAGCTTAGGATCTTGTCCATGTCTGTTGTTAAGCTAACTGGAGACTTCCATTGGAGAGAAAAGTGAAATGTGTTTCAGTGTGAAATGGAAACAAAAAGGAGAGCAAAGGCTTTATGTCAAGACATAGAAACAAATATGTCCCAATTTGACTACTGTAAATATGGTGAATATCAGGAATTACAGCCTAAAAATTGAATGTTCAACAGGCACTCCTTAGCTTTTAAATCACCCTTCAGATTAAATGCAATGTTATGGTATTACTTTGAACCATAGTGAATTACCATAGGTAGTGAACACATCAATGACTATAGCTTCTAGGATGAGCAGAGTGCATCAGAGAAACGATCTTTACCAACAAGGAGAAAGCACTGAGATAGGAAGGGAAGGAAAAGGCCAGTGTTTGCTATGCCTATTTTTCTGAAATTTTTAGAAAGCATGTCTGTTGATGGCAAAGTATCATTGCCTACCTTAGGTAGGCAGCCACATTAGTAGATTAAAGTGTCCTCTTTTAAACATTTGTTTTAAAATTTAAATTGGATCTGTATGACAAAAAGTGATTGTCGTAAAACCATCTCTTTCCTGCCATATCTGTCTTCCTCTTCAGGAAAGTAAAATAGAGGACTAAGTACGATGTGGCAACATCATTTATGACTTTTACCCACTGTGTACATTTAAATTGTTGCTAGGAACATAAGTCAATGAAAACAGAACTACAACACCAACAAAATTAGAGGTGTGGAGCTTGGCATTACTATCTCCAATTACAGGTAAACCTATTGAGGGTAGGCTAATCCTAGGAAGGTTCTTACTAGTTGTTCTGCCCAATTCTGAGCTGCATAATCTCAGGAAAGTGTGGGAAATGGAAAAAAGAATTGAAAACAACAGTCACATCAAGTGCCTGGCACACTGTAGACAAACATGATTTAGTTATTGGCAGGATGAAATTAGACTTAAAATGAGATCCATGGAAAAGACCAAATAATCTAGCACTATTTAAGCTGTAACTTCCAGATTTTTTTAGAAAATGAAAAATAATTTAAAGAAATGGGCTAAGGTTGGCAGCTTCAAGGATTATATGATATTGCATATATGAAAATAATATCTTCTGTTCAGTTGTTTACCACTGAACAGAAGCACCCTCTCCAGGCCTATAGTCATTTTTGGGGATCAAGGGGTAAAACGAGGAAAATGAGATCTCCACCTCCATGCTGCTTACATTCTAGTAGGAAAGGGCACTAAGCACATACACAAAATAAATAAACATGCTAAGTCAAGACTGGAAGTTTCCATGAAGGAAACAACCAGGATTATATGATAAATAATAGAGGAAAGTGGGTGCGGAGGTTCAGGAAAAGTGATACTATTCGAGCTGAGTCCTTAGAGATTAGGAGGAGTAAACAAAACCAAAAACCTAGGGAATAGTGGTTTCTGGCAGAAGTTTCAGCATATGCAAAAACCTTGAGATGAAAGACAGTTGGGTGAGTTTAGGGAATAGAAAGGGAGCCTGGGCTGGGGCAGGTGAGACATCATGAACCAAGGCTGAAGACGTAGGAGGGCCTGGTTCATGGAGGGCTGTGGGACATGATAAGGTATTCACATTTTATGTGCAGGGAGAAGCCACTGAGGGGTTTTAAACATAGATTTGGATTTATTGATAGCGAATGTGAATAAACAATAGTTTGAATTAATATATAATAGTTTGAATTAAATTAATAAACAATAGTTTGCACTATTGTTTCATGTATTGGAACATCTTTTAAAATAGAATGATTTCTCCTTGAGGAGAATTCTCTATGTGGGCTTATCTCTAGGTATGTGGAGATAATTAGCTTATTTATCACAATGTAAGGACTGTTATGTCCCCACATCCAAACACACACACACACACACACACACACACAATATAGTGAGTTTCTAGCTTATGTCTTTTAAGGCAAATTATAAATCATCCTGTAAGTATATGACACAATTCAGGATCCATCCTATAATCAATTCTGTTGAGGTTTTTGCATAGGATTATGAATGAATCTTTCATTTGGCAAAAGTATTCTCTAGCAGGAGGTTTTCTCCAGGTCTTTTCAGTTTTTATCATTGGCATTCCTATCGGATTGACGACCTCCCTGGACTTTCACACTTTGAAAGAACAGCAATCTCAGGGACTTGCTTGGTCTTACTATTTATCCAGTTGGAACTTGAACCCGGGAAGTGGATCTCACAGCCTCTCTGATGACAGGAAACAGCAGGCCTTAGCTCATTGCCCAAAGAATGCTGGCCGTGTTCCTGGTATTTGGGATCCTTTTCACTATTTTGTTGTTGTTTTAATCATGTGATAAAAGCCTGGGCTGCCCAAAACTCTTGGAGGCAACATAATTCATGGGAGAGAAAACATTGTAGAGTTATGTAGGAAATTTATAAGCTTAAAATTGCAAGGATATGATAGGGGGTATATTGGTTAACATTGCTATAATCAAGAACCACAGACCCATGGCTTAAACAACAGATATTTATTTTCCCACAATTCTGGAGGTTTGAAGTCTGAGATCAAGGGGCTCACAGCATCGATCGCTTCTGAAGCCTCTCTCTCTCTGGCTTCTAAAGGGTCATCTTGTCCCTATGTCTTCACACGGTCTCTTTCTTCTGTACCTATTTCAAGATCCTCTTCTTTTAAGGACACCAGTCATATCAGATGAGGACCAACCCTGATTTAATTACCCTTTAAAGGTCCTATTTCCAAATACAGTCATCTTCTGAGGTCCTGGGTGTTAGGGCTTCAACATAGGAATTTGGAGAGGGAGACATAATTCCAGTCATAACAGATAGAAAAAAAATCTAAAAATTAAAAGGAAAGATATTTAACTTTTTATTTATGCAGATTGAACCTCATTGAGCCCCACTCAGTCTTGACCCTCACAACTTTCAATCAATCTAGACTTGCAGAATCCCATAGTTTGTTTACCCAATTCAGCATCCCTAGTTTCTTCTACTAGTTTAAATAAAGTTTGCAATGCCTATAATGTAGTTGCAATGTTTGCAGTTTTCTGGAATGTAAGGACAGCAATGGTTTCAAGGGAAGTGACTTGAAGGGTGATGGAATTGTATTACCATATGGAGTTGAAGATTATAAACATGGTAGACAAGGAGTAGATGAGGCCAAGTAATTTTAACTTTTGCATTAGAAGATCAGATTATTTTAGTTTTGTCGACACTCACTGATTATAATACTTGATCCCATCTGCTTTTTCTCTCCATTAACTCAGAATCTTGCCCACACAACAGTTCACTGTCCTGGTGCATTGTTTAAAAAAAAAAAAGTTTGTTACTATTTGCCAACTTGCAGTATAGCCTGTCATTGTGGTGAATATTTTCTGTCCCCCAGCCCCCACATCCAAATGTCACCCTCCTCATTGTGCTCTGTGTCAGAGAAGAGACCTGTATGAAATGTTATCTGTGGAGCTCCTTGTCCCCTGGCCTTCACTGAGGTTCTGCTAATGGGATACCGACCCAGAAGGCCAGAGAGTGAGAGGAGGGAGGGGTGAAAAGCTTTATTCCCTTGGCTCCCTCTCTTCCAGCTGGGTTAGGGGGTGATAAAATGTTCTTCAAAGCTCAGGTCTTCTGGGAGCTATCCCCCCCGCAACAGCCTGCCGCCTGCTCTCGACCTGAGAATCATTCCATCCCTGCTCACCCCCAGGCCTACAAGTGCTAACTCTGTACCCCTTCAGTTGCTTTCAGTAGCCCTGGGGTTTCACACTGTTCCCAAGTGATTTTCTTAAAAACTGCCCACAACTCTGTAAATGGCCTGCTTGTCAAAGTTTCCTCCATGGACACAATTTTAGTCTGCCACTCTACCCCAGTCCTGTCTAGCTAGACAGAAATCATAAAGCCAGGCTTTATCTACGAAAGAATAGATCTATCTCCAGTTCAGTCACACTATTTAAGAGATAAGAAAGCAGAGTCCCACTCTGATTAATTTATTTCATCACCTATTTCCCACTCATTAAATGTGCTTATTGGGTCTCTACTATGCTCCCGGCACCATGTTTGTTGAAGGTGATAAGAGAGTACAAGGTCTGGAGGAGCTGAATATCCGCTGGAGGAAAGCAATGAGAGGCAGTCTTGTCTTAGTAAGAAATGCTATAAGGAGACAGAAGGGATGCTTGTCAAAGAGAACTGAGGAAAGTTCTAGAAGTGCCAATTAAATTCAAATTTGAAAAGTGGGCTGAGGAAGAAAGAGGGGGAATGAGAAAAATGGATTTTTTTTTTTTTTTTTTTTTGTCATAAGGAAACATACTGACGGTGTCCTGGAGTGAGACAGATCATGGCATGTTTGCAGACCAGGAAGTATTCGCTCAGTGTGCCAAGAGCATCTAATGTAGTGCAAAAGTAATATGAAGCTGCAAATGTTAGCAGGAGTCTTACCTGTTGTTTTAAGGAATCTGAGCTTTATTCCAAAAGCAATGATGAGAATCAGGACATAGGTAAAAGAATAACACTTTGGAAAGCTCATGTGGGCTGCACTGTGGAAAAGACGCAAAGCTGGAGGCAGAGACGTGAGTGAGGGTTGTTGCATTCGTTTTGGTGAGAGGTGGGGTGGCCTGAAGAAGGCCTTTGGCATAGGAAGGGGGAAAAGCAGAGAGAAGGAAGAGATGAAATCTACGGGAAACGTGCTAGCAGCAGCACAGGTAGGCCTGTATCAAACTGAACCTCAGAATATGCACAGGTCTGCTTATCAGCATAAAGCTGAACTTCCTTAAACTTGTCATAACATTTCAAGAATTTCAGTTGAGCATTTTTGTTATTGTTGAAATACCAATTATTAGAGATTTTATGGGAAGACTAATATTGTAGTCGTTATAGTGATTAGAACCTGACTCTCAAAAGTTTACCCAAAATAAAATATTTGCCATGTGAATTCATCAACTGTTTTTTAAAAATAATATACCTTTAGTGGTAATAGATTTCTATTATATGCTTTGTAAATTCATGGTATGATGCTAGTCTTAAGCAAGAATAAAATCATATAACTGAATAAATAAAAAAATAATAATTTGCAACAGCCCTTGATGGTGAGTATGGTATTCCAGTAATGAATTTAAAATGTTTCCACAGAACTGCTCTTTTTTGGCAAATCTAAAATTCTTACAATTGTTGTTTATCATCCTTAGCCCTTAAATATGTTTTCCTTCATCTATTTTCTAAACATTTCAGTATGTATTGAACCATGAGTAAGACATTACATTATCTTTTGGCCAGTAAAAACTGTACTTAGCACAAAGAAATATGTTATTTATTTTTTTTTAGGACATAGGAATGTTGTTAACTAAATTACTAAGTTTTGGTGCTGAGTATCACCTTGGTAACTTGAAAAAAATTGCCCTCATTCTAGAAATGTCCAAAAAGAGTTACTAAAAACATAAAAAAGCATCAAAAATATTTTTTTAGTAGAAGGAAGTATTTAGGGAAATAAAATTTTTAAAGATGTTTAAGATATGATGGCAGTAGACTTTTAAAAACCACTTAAATTTGAGTAGGGTCATAATTTTTTTTTTTTTTTACTAAGTAAATCTAATTCATTAAGTTATTAATCTTCCTCAAATCCCAAAGAGAAAAGATGATCTACTGAGGACTTTTAGGTAAGATTAAGTTAAAATGACCCTTTGTAAATTCCTGTTATCATTTTCAGTTGTAACTGGCGTGGAATGATATATGGCTCCATTTCAGTTTTAGTGTTCAAATGTTTGTAGGTGGTTATCATGTTTTCATCCGCATTTTCTCTCTCTTAAGCTTATTCTGGGTCATCCTGGTGTGTTCATAAGTCCCTAAAGAGGTTTAATCAGTGAATAACATGTTGTGTCTCTGATGACTTTATTCTTCCTTTTTCTGCTATCATAAAACACTGGTGAGTAATGTTTTTTTCCCATTCATTAGTAGAGAAAAATTAGTAGAGGCAGGATTTATTTTTCTTGACATTTTTTTCCATTTTTCTCTTATGCATGAATGGTTATGTCTTAAATAGTTATACCCTGGGAGTACTATCTCATTATTGTCTTTATTCTTGATAATATTGTCATTCCCTTATCTACACTGGCATCTAAAATCCTCCTCATTGAATAGTTTCAGCAATAAATGTTACATACTGAATTAACATATCACTGAATACTTCCTGTATGTTTAATTAAAACCCCAAATATACCTAAATGTAGAATTATAGTCCACATGTGATATATTTTAGTAAAGAAAATATAAAACTTAAAAATTATCAAATATATGTGTGTGTGTGTGCGTGTATAGATACGCCAAAATAACACGAAATATGTAGGTTAGTTCTATGACGAAGTACTCATTTTTACCAAAGCTTTCAGATAAAGTTTTTACACATATAATAAATGAATAATTGGTTTATGTCTAGAGAATAGAAGTTCATATTTCTCTTACCTTTAAAAATGAAGTCTTTAGGAATCATTACAAGGGGTACAAGGCCTTATATGGGAAATACCATAGACTCAGTTATGCTTCTTATGTCTCACCCTACTGCGCTCTTCCACATGTGGAATGCAATTCTGAATTCAAATTTCTGACAATAGCTTTAAAAAGTAAACCGAAAGTCAAACTGTATAGAATTTGCATGATATATTGATAGATAAGAAATTGTTGAACAATAGACGAGAACTAGTTGAACAATATTCTGTTGCTGCATAACAAATAACCACAATTAACAACCTAGTACAGGGGCACCTGGGTGGCTCAGTTGGTTAAGTGACTGCCTTTGGCTCAGGTCATGATCCCGGACACCCAGGATTGAGTCCTGCATCGGGCTCCCTGCTCGGCGGGAAGCCTGCTTCCCCCTCTCTCACTCCCCCTGCTTGTGTTCCCTCTCTGGCTGTGTTTCTCTCTGCCAAATAAATAAAATCTTTAAAAAAAAAAAAAACAACCTAGTACAGCACCCATTTATTAGCTGGTAGTTCTGTAGGTCGACGTCTTGAGCCAGGTTATCATTGGGTTCTCTGCTCTGTGTTTCATAGTCTCAGGCAGTCTGTGTTCCCAGCTGAAGCTCAGGGTCCACTTCCAAGGGCAGACTTCAGGTCCCTGTGCTTACTGGACTAAGATCCCCATTTCAAGTTGTCAAGTGGGAGCCACACAAGTTCCCAGAGGCCTCACACATTCCTTATTTGTGGTCCCTTCCGTGTCCAACATCAGCATCAGAGACTCTCCCTTGCCTAGATTCTTTATCACGCTGATAAAGTCTCTCTGAAGTCTCTCCCTCAGCTCTGGACTCCTATTTAAAGGGCTCACGTGATTAGATCAGCCCCACCCAAATAATCTCTCTAAAAGTCAACTGATTGTGGAGCTAATTACATCTGCAAAGACTCTTTTTTAGCAGTACCTTAGTTGGTGTTTAACTGAATTACTAGGAGATGGTGTGTGTGTCTGTGTACCAGGGACTGGAACTCTTGTGAGCCATCTTCAAGCTCTGTTTACCACAGGAACAAATGGATTGAAATGCTGCACAGCAAATGGCCAAATGCAAAATAGATGAATAGCAAAAGTGATTGATTTTCATTTTCATTCCAAGTTGCTGCAAACTAATTATATTTTGGAGAGTTGTGTTATTATCAGAAAAGTGATCAAAGAGTACAGATCGTCAAAGTAATAAGCAAAATGGGGAGAGAACACTAAGCCTGAAGAGTGTTTCTCTCTCTGCCAAAATTCAAGGAGCTCAGGGTGGTCTAGAAAGTCCTTAAAGGCTACTGGCAGTTTGTGGAAATGCTACAGGTATTTTTGTAGACCCTGCTTTGGGGAAGAGCAGCACAGCCTGAGATTCCAGGTTTTGAAGCAGGAAATATTAACAGAGATAGTTTGAGCCTATTGGGATAGAAATGATTCAGATGTAGCACTTTCCAGCCCAAACTTGAAGCACTTCAGTGATTGAGAATGTTCAACAATTATGCCACTTTGATAACAAGCAGCTAACAAGCCAATCTGGGCTACTAGATCCTCAGGGACATTGGCCATGACCAACATATAAAATATGATTACGTTCCTATTATTCGGTGAAAGGGAGAGACATGACCAGGTTAAGACACCACCTATAGAAAAGCAATCCTAATGTAGAAGTGAGTGGGGATTCCAAATGATTAGTATTTCACATGTTTGGGGATTTTGAAAAACTGATATAAATTTACCAGCATTTTAATAAGGCGAATGACAGAAGCTTTTAAAAATGTATTTGTTGATTTACCACTTGCCTAATCTTGTTCTTTAGGTAGCATGACTGACAAAGTTTGTGGACAAAGCATGCAGTTTCCAGCTTGGGATAAAGAAATTTGTGTTTAGGGTGGCTAGGTGGCTCAGTTGGTTGGGTGACTGCCTTCGTCTCAGGTCATGATCCCAGAGACCCGGGATTGAGTCCCACATCGGGCTCCCTTCTCGGCGGGAAGCCTGCTTCTCCCTCTCTCACTCCCCCTGCTTGTGTTCCCTCTCTCGATGTGTTTCTCTCTGTCAAATAAATAAAATCTTTAAAAAAAAAAAAGAAATTTGTGCTTAATTCTGAATATTTAGGGTGTTTAGTTGGTACATCAGTGTCACTGTGTATTTTTTTTTTTAAGATTTATTTATTTAAGAGAGAGATTGGCAGAGAGCACCAGCTGGAGGAACAGAGGCAGAGGGAAAGCAAATCCCAAGTGCACTCCATACTGAGTGCAGAACCAGACGTGAGGCTCGATCTTATGATCCTGAGATCTAAGTCTGTGCCAAAACCAAGAGCAGGACACTTAATCGACTGCGCCACCCTGGTGCCCAGTCACTGCGTATTTTAGTGAGCTTTGAAAAATTGGGAAAATGTGGCTCTTGGTATCTGGGTGTTCTGCTAATTCAACGTGGGAGGGGCCAATAGAGCTACTTCCTCCTGACTCACACAGCAACTCAGGCGTCTGAAAGGGAGCTGGCTGGCCGAGACTGAAGAGAAAACGTGGACAACAGGAGAATCTCAGACTGTACTTTTTTTCCCTCAATTTAGAAAGGACGTGGTCTTTGCCAACTACATTTCAGTCCACAAAGACTTTCACTGCTTCTGAGCAGGTTCTGGCTTTTTCTTCTCCGCAACCTAGCAGTCCGAAGGCGGCCCGCCCAAGCCTATGCTGCTCTGACCGGGCAGGTGCCTTACTCGACATCAGAGAGCCAGGTCACCTCACTTCTATTTCTGACCTCCAGTTTTTGTTCTGCTTGGTTAGATTTTGTAGCACAGTTCCTCTGAAACCTACACTGAGCCTAAATCGTCAGTTTTGCCTCATTCTTAGCCAAAGAGCATGTTTGCAGGCTATGATGGGAGAGCATGGTTGAAAGGAAGGCTATGAGGCAAATAGCCAAGTGTCAAGGAGATCAGTAGGAGGCAGTGATGAGAAGGAGTAGAGGGAAGGATATAGGGAGGTGTGGACTGATCTGCGTTCTAGACTGATGGCTCAGCTTCAAAGACATAGTGCGTACGGGAGGAAAAACAATGTTGGTCTGAAAATATAGTTCTATCTCTAATTCTCTATCTCTGTCTTCATCTCTGTATCAGTATCAGTATTGACATGGACGCAACACATACTTTGCATACCAAATATGCAAAATCAGACTGCACCTTTTAGAATGGCATCATTAGAAATGACCATCAGAGATGTAGCTAGTCCTGAGCTTGCCCACGGGAATTTTATTTTCTTTAGTGTATCCAGAGTTGATAAGACCGTGCCCTTGTAAAAACTCAAATGTAACTGTATTTATTTTCAACAAGAAATACAGCCGCCCAGACAGAGTGAAACAGAAGGCTAGTAAAGTGTACAAGGTAATGCATGCTATTTTCAGAGTTGATAGTAAGTATGGAAAGAAGCAAAGTGGTTTATTTACATCCTCACTCTCCCTGTGGCTAGCATAATACTGAGCTGTGAAAATAGATGTAACAAAGACATCCATCTAACAAATAGCCCAAATCATATGCAGGGGTTTATCAAATGCCCTGTTTCCTGGGCCTTTATTAAAGATGTGGATACAAATTTTTAGACTGCCTTTCTTCCTCTCCCCTCATCCACTATAGTTTGCCCCTGAATTCTAGGCATACTACCTTCTTTTACTGACTCATTCTTTTTTCTAGATAGATTACTATCATTGATTAAGCTTCAGCAACCTCTTCTACCAATTAATCACGAATGATAGATACACTTACAGATACGAGATAAGTTGTTTCCCACATCTCTTCAAATACACATTTATAAGCCATTCCCATGTTCTGGGGGCATCTTACTATTGTCTTTCAAGTTCTGACCCTGCTATTTTGTTAGTTTAGCTAGAGTAAATTATATGGTCCATAGTATGAGCTGAATTTCTAACAGTAATTTTTTTTATGTATTTATAAAACTTCCAGCAAGTATCACTTACCAGGTAATGCCATTTGATCTCAGGAAGCCCCGCCATCATTTACACCAGTGACACAGGTCCTCAGCCGAGGGCAGAAATCTAAGTGTCCTCCTAGCAAAATGGCATCTGAAGGAGGCATTTTCCCAGTTTGGCTCTGCACATACTAAGTTTTAAACTATCCTTCTGTATATGCTAAAGCTTTCCATATTTAAGAAAGCAGTATAGTCTAATGGGAAGAGAGAAATTAGATGAAACTTTAGCTTGGTACTCTGAAAAGTAGAATTTTGCTTTCTCAGAGAGAGGTGTTATTGAATTTAACATGGTACAGAGTACCTGATCATGAAATATCTAAATTCTACCAAATTCTGGCATGGGTATACCATATACCACATTAAACACCTTTCCATCTTCAAAAAAGCAAAACATGTTTTTCTGAGTGAGAGTAAGAAATCCCACATCAGTCTTAAAAGTGTAAGAGTGCATGGTTTCCTTAAGAAGAAAAATTGTTTTCTGCTATTAATATTAATTGGGAGTCATGAGGCCATTTCCAAGGAAAAACTTAATAGAGTTCCTCTATTCAACTAAGCCTTTTGTTTTGGAAAGAGAAAAAAACATTTTAAAGGTAAGAAGGTACATAATCAAAAACAAGACCCCAAAATCTAGCTCAATATTTTGCATATTGCTTCAAATGATTTATCCCTTTATCAAATACTTAGAACTAGTTTATGTAATTCCCATGTAGTATCTGGGGAACTCTGTCTCGGTCTCTCTGTCTCTCTGTCGTTACCTTCACCGCAGGGTTCCACAATTTGCCATGTGTCATACACAGATGAAGTAGGTGAAAGTGGGCATAAAATAAGGAAGGACATTTATCTAATGAAACAATGAAAGCAAAATTTGAGTAAAGCCAGAAAATAGAAAAAACAAGGTAAAGTAAATTTTGATTCTCTCTTGCTTGCTCTTTGTTTTTCATTGTAATCTATTTATTGACAGGTTTGCCTACTTACAAAGGCTGGCACGCACATGAAGTGTCAGGACAAATGCCTCAGGATTTTGATAATCCATTGAATGGTATTGATCATTCTTCAGCTTTCCACAGATCTTTTCCCTCTGAATATATAAGCAGAAATATTTTTTAACTATTTACCTTCTAATTTACTCAGTGCAACTCTTCTGATTAGAATTCTTTTCTACTTTTAGAAGACAATAGGATATTTTATATGCTGAATAAAACGCCACTATCCTCACTGGGGTATATTCTGTTATTCTGAATACATGTATTTATCTTCTATTGTTATTTTGTTATAATCATTAAATAGAATAAGCAATCATAAAACTCTGCTAAAATTACTATTTTTGTTTTATAGCCTAATTTTTATAATTTTATTTAGATATTTTAAGGTCTAATTTTCAAATATATGTGTTGTTTTTTTTTATTTTGTCATTACTTATTTGCTGTATCTACCCCACACTTATTTTCTGATGCAAAGAAAACAAATTAAAAGTAAAAATCTTAAGGTTTTATTTATTTTCCTATCTAAGAATTAAAAAAAATGACTCACTTAGGCATATAGTAAAAAGGAACTACGGATCAGGTAGAGGTTATTTGTAACAGTGGGGACTTTCTGATTATGAAAAGAAAATACACCAGAAAAAAAGTAAGTTAATCTTTCCATTAAAAATCACTATTAAAACTTGTATATCAAGTATTTCTCTTTTTGCCTTCTCTTTAGCCACTGAAGGCAATCACAAAGAATGATACTCATTTCCCCTAAGCGGCTTCGTGTATGCTAGTTGTGACGTTATGTGATGGATGAAGCAAAAGTAATTCTCCAACCACAAGTAAGTTCCAGAATAATCCGAATCTGTTGATAAGGATGTGGCTTCTAACCCAAGCTGAAGGGTGTATACTTCTCAGAAACTTGACTGATATGATTAGTAACTAAATATGGAACTAAACTCCTCATGATTAAGCCAGAGAAATTATAAGCAAGCAGGTAGAATAAATAAAAATAGCAAATGACTGGCAGGTGGAAAGAGGTTGTTTGTATTTTCTAAGCCTTTAACAGTGTCTACTGTCACTTCGTAGCCCTTTCTATAGGCCATAGCCTATACTTTTTTGGTTTTGGACACATTCTAGGAGCCCTAGACATCCACTGATGGACATTGTTAGTGATTCTATATATTTGTGCTTCAGACAGATGTCTTCCTGAAATATGGGGCAATACAGAACCTCCTGTAGGCAGATTTCCAGGGGAGCCATGGATTCCTCTATGGAACTAGCAGTCTGACCTATACCTGATTAAATTTGCCTAAGAAGGTCTAAAGGGGAGTAGGAACAGTCACATGTCCTCCCCTAGGATATCCAAGTGAGAGTCATCTGGAACATAAAGCAGCCATAGTGAATGTTCTTGTGATGAGACTTGTTATAGAATTAGAGGAATTCTAATAGTGGGGGATGGAAGAATTAGAGGAGAGTGGTCAAAATGTATAAACTTCCGGTTATAAGGTCGGAAAGTCCTGGGGATGTCATGTACAACATGGGGACTATAGTTAGCACTGCTCTACGGCATATGCCGAAGTTGTTAAGAGGGTAGATCCGAGGGGTGCCTGGGTGGCTCAGTTGGTTAAGCGACTGCCTTCGGCTCAGGTCATGATCCCGGAGACCCAGGATCGAGACCCAGGATCGAGCCCCGCATCGAGCCCCGCATCGGGCTCCCTGCTCAGCGGGAAGCCTGCTTGCTTCTCCCTCTTACTCCCCCTGCTTGTGTTCCCTCTCTGGCTGTGTTTCTGTCAAATAAATACAACAAACAAACAAACAAAAAACAACAACAAAAAAAGAGGATAGATCCTAAAAGTCCTCATCACAAGGAAAAGTATTTCTTTTCTTTTCTCTTGACACAAGATGGTGGATTTAACTAACCTTGTTGTAACAACTTTTCGTAATACATGTACGTGAATTTATTATGCTCTCCACCTTACACTAACACAGGCAGGGCTGTATGTCAGTTATAGCTCAATAAAACAGAAAGGAAGACAATAGCTTTTCACTCTGAAATAAAGGTACAGAACCTCTTAATAAAAGGGGAGGGGGAAACAAAAAATTAGACGAATCTTAGAAAACCTCCAGCTTAATTTTTTCATTTTAGAGAAAAAAATAAACTTGGTTCAAGTTATATGTCTATTTATAGAGTGTGTATACAAGCTACAACTCATGACTGATCTTTATAAGAATATTCACTTGTGTAGCTATTCCCAGAGAAATGACTGAAAACTTTATTGAAAACAGCAAAATTTTTCTCCTGGATTTGATGACATCATACACACATTTCATAACTGCACCCTTTCAACCTCCTCATGGTGATTGTTTATATTAGTAAAGTTAAAAATGTTCATTCATTGTTCACCTAAAGTTCACAGTATGTCTCTGAGAATAAAAGATTTATTTCTTGAAGTGATATTGATTTTTCATTAAAAACATGTGCATTATTAGGTGGAGAATTTATTTCTCGAAGAAAAAATGTCATCTCTGAGCTCAATGTTGTTGGAAATTATTCCCTCATGTGGACCCAGGAAAGGAGCCTGATTTCATCAACAATAAAATAAGAATCATAACTTCATCTACCATAGAATGACTATAGAGAAAAATAACATCTCTCTCATCTATGGAGGTAAGCAAGCTGTCCCTAACTGCCCAATCACTCTGTTGAAAGCCTCTTGAAGAAATTCATTTTAATCATGAAGATTGCTTGTTTCCCCAATTTAACTAGAGAAACATTTAAATACACAACTACCACTGAATAGTGTTTTAAAAACGCAAATAATATTTTTAACATGTTTTAGATCTTTGGCTGAAAAAACAGTAAAGAAGAGAAAATTTCCACTTCAGGTCTCTTCAGCTCACCAGTTCCTCCTGAAGAAAAGAAAATATAGAAGCATTCTTCTTCTCTGAGACTCTTTTCATGATAAGAAACACAGCTTTGTAAGTAAATGTTAGGTTTTGTATGCAAATAGACTGATCTCTTTTGTATGAAAAGTATCAGAGACTTCTAGATTTTTACAAGAGCACACACTGTTAATTTATTTATGGAATTTATACTTATTGCCAAGAGTACAAATAGTATTTGTTCTGAATTATCTCCTCCATGTAAATGAAGGGGTTTTTTTTTTTGGTCTCAGTATGCTGACAATATTAACATTTTGATTGGAATCTTTTACTGCCTTTCAGAATATCTACAAAAACATCTAATGTGCAGCATGATGACTATAATTAATAATACTGTACAATATATTTAAAAGTTGCTAAGAGTAAATTAAGTTTTGATCACAGGAAAACATTTTTGTAACTACTTATGGTGATGGATGTTAACTAGGCTTATTGTGCTGATCATTTCACAATAGATGCATATATTGAATCACTGTGACACATCTGAAAATAATATAATGGTATGTCGATTATATCTCGATAAAAAATTTTAAAAAATCTAAAACTAAGAGGGCAGTTGGCCAAGGAGAAATAACATCTTGATGATGAACTTTGGGTCAATAGTAAAAACTATATTGCCTCGCTTAAAGAAGCAAATCCATAGGCACAATTCAAAAATAAATAAATAAAAATTAAACCTTGCTGGATCTGTTGAAAACCAGTTTCAGAAAATATGGCTTCACAGTCATCTAATCTTTGAACCTGAGAATTAGGATGGGTTGAAATATCAATATTGCAATACCCAGTGCTCCCGTGAAGACTTAGGAAAACAGACAGAAGATTATAACCGGAAAGGAAGTGGGTGGATGTTTTTTGAAATCATTCTGAAGCTGGACAAGTTATTCTGCCATGATACGCCTGCAAGCTCTGCCTTCTACAAATAGCCAATGTGGTCAAGCATAAAGCTGTCCATCAGAGAAGGGCTAATTATTTAATTAAAAGGAGAGGCTTTACATGACTGCACCATTAACTTGATGTTAGTTGAGTTAAACACAAAACCAGATGCTTTTATGTTTGTTGGTTGCATTTGATTTTCATGCGTTCGTTCATTGCCATGCTTAGCATTATTGGGCTGCTACAGTGTAGAAGACAAAATCCTTTAATACTCTATTTAGAACTACAGGAGATGAAACTTGATCAATACTTTTTATGAATCTGTAAACTATTACAGCACAGCATGTTCCCACAGACTTTCCCCTGGTGACATGGCTATATTATTTTGGGGCCAGAGGCCCAAGCAATATTGAAATCCTGTTTGAATTCATCTTCTACAGACCATAAAAGTGACAAGATCCCCAAAGATTTACATTTTTTTATGCTATAGATTAATCAATCTTGCAGGTGGAAAAGAAGGATTTTGGTGTGCATGCTACAGACTATCTTTTCAGCCTGAGGAGAGTGTAAGAAATTAATTTTCTTTTCCCAACAGAAGTGGATAGTGAGGGTGACTTGTCTAAATCAAAGAAAATGCAGTTAAAGTTTCCTTGTGCCACATTCTCCTTGATAGATTCTGACAATGATGTCCGCAGCATCATAAAGGGAAACTTCTGGAATGTGTGAGTTTATGGAAAATAATTCTTTGGCAATGACAAAGTAGCAATTGATTTTGTTGTTCTTGTTGTTAAACTCAGACACGGTTACTGATTAAGAAACAGGTCTGTTCAGAATAGTTACCAGTTGAGGTGTTTATTACTGATTTTCAAAATGTGAGGACCACACAGATGAGTTTATCCCACAGAACGACTACATTGTCTGTCAGAACAAAGATGCCAAAATAGGCTTCCTTTGTTTTTAAGAAAAAGCTGTCAAATTTTTCCATATTTCATTCTCTAAAAATAGAATTTTTTCCCCAAGGAATGTATCAATTATTTATACACAGTAGCAGCTAAATTATTTTAATTTTTAAGTTGGACAGTTCTTTAGCATAAAAATGCCACTGACAGTTTCAAAATGTCATTGGGTATTTTCTAGACTAAGGAGATTTTCTAGAAGTGTTAACTCACCTGTCCCACCAATTTAAAGAAGTTAAGATTTCCATACAGAAAGGAGATGTAATGGGAAAATCACTCAAAGTTTTTAGAGAGCTCTAGTTCATTACAGCTCTTGGAAGCACAATTTGGCAACAGCCATCAAAATTAAAAATGCATCCAGGCTTTAACACACCAATTCTACTGCTAGAAAACTATTTTATAAGATAGTCACACATGTGGATGTACTTTCACATATGTGAAAAGACTTGTCTTTAAAGTTATTCACAGAAGAATCTTGGTAATAACAAATGATAGAAAACTGAATGCTAATTTTTAGTAAATTCCTTACGTGTGTTATGTTCCACTAACTATACACTGGATTACTATACAGCTGATAAACTGTTGTACTGATAAGGAAAAATAAGCACCATATTATTGTGTAGAAAAAAACATGATAGAGGATAATGTATACTGATTTTCTTTCTCTCTTTCTTTCTTTCTTTCTTTCTTTCTTTCTTTCTTTCTTTCTTTCCTTCTTCCATTCATGTACAAAGAGGGGAGGTAGAATACTTTTTTATATTTCATATAATCTCTGGAAGAGTATATTTGAAACTACAAAACCAGTAACAGGGGTTCCCTGTGAGGGGAAAATAGGTACCTGAAGAGAGAAATGAAAGGAGATACTTCTGTGTCCCCATTTAAATTTTGTTAAGTTTATACTTGAACTCTATGAATAGATTTGGTATAAAAAATTAATTTTAAAAAATTAAAAATACATATACATCAGTTTCCAGAGAGAACAGGGTCTACTGGATAAGTCAAGTCTTTGAAAATTCAAAGGGCGCCTG
Organism: Spilogale gracilis; assembly: GCA_004023965.1. Taxonomy (NCBI): domain Eukaryota; kingdom Metazoa; phylum Chordata; class Mammalia; order Carnivora; family Mephitidae; genus Spilogale; species Spilogale gracilis. The sequence continues at coordinate 31,116 of PITA01013111.1, forward strand.
GGTGGCTCAGTTGTTAAGTGTCTGCCTTTGGCTCAGGTCGTGATCCCAGGGTCCTGGGACGGAGCCCCGCATCAGGCTCCCTGGTCAGTGGGAAGCCTGCTTCTTCCTCTCTCCCTGCTTGTATTCCCTCTATTGCTGTATTTGTCTGTTAAATAAATAAAAATCTTTAAAATAATCTTTCAAAATACAAAAACACTGTGTGGAAGATGCACTTACTGCTCATTTCTCTCTCCTCAGGTGTTGCTGCTTCCCCATGAGCCACCAGCTCCCAACGGCCGCCATTGCTGCTGTTTCATAGTGGGGCAGACCACAAGTGCTGGAGAATTAGGGCTGCCTCTGTGTCTAGGGCAGCCCTCAAATGACCACTGAAGAGGGCTGCTGAATCAGTATTCCAGCTCCTTAAACCCTCATTAGGTAAGCCTGAGGCCTGAGTTCTGGAAGGAAGCTATATGGCTCAAGGTGGTAATTTGTCTACTAATGCATCCTTTGTTGGCTACCTTCCTCTTTTTCTCCTCCTTCATTTCTTTTCAGAATTTCTGAGGTCACTTTCTAAATAAACTACTTGCACTCTAATGCTCATTGCAGGGTTTGCAGGGTTTGCTTCTGGAGGAATCCAAATTAAAACAATTGGTACTAGAAGCTGGGTAGTAACTTCTAGTGTGCCACAGCACTACTGTGACTAAGACTCCAGCTGTGGAATGAGATACAAGTTCAAGGGGGATGAACTGGCTTATAAAATGTCTCTAACACTTAAAAGAATAGGGTCAGTGATAATTATGACATTAGTTGATTATTGTTAAGTTTAAATGGAGTAATGAAAGAAGCTTCAGGTCACATACCTATCATCTCAAGGTCTGGCAAAATCTAGGAAGTCTTTATGGCAATGTTTTGAGGATCTTTTATCTCCTGCAACTGGAGAGTAGTTTGTGTCAAAAAATCAAGCTAGGATCTGATAAAGAGAGTAGCTGTAGCACTACCCAATTCATCGTCTTCTACAGTAAAATCAGAACTCTGCTAAAGGATGGTTGGGGACTTGAGACCCGAGATGGGGACATTTAGAGGATGCACTTGAGGACCTTGCACTGGAGAGTCCTCTGAACCCTCTAGGCTAGGAGAAGTGGCACACTCCCCTTTGCTAGAAAATTGGAGCCCTTCCTTGTGTGAAGACCATGCGGAGGCAGACAGATGACTCCCAAGATGATACTAATCTTCCTCCAGATCTCCCCCATCTTTTTTTTCTTTCTGTTTCTGTACTAAAACGTGGGCCACATCGCAGCATGACCTACTGTGGGAGAAAATTTATTAAAAGAACCACAGGATCTAACTAAAATGTCTGGGATGAACTAGAAGAATATGTTTGGGAAGGGATCTTGTGGATGCTGGGCTGTGGTGAGAAATGGAATAGAAGACTAGATAAGAGAGAGTTTATTGTCATGGGAGTACTCACCCACAACAGAGGATTTAATGTCCTGGCATGGATTACATATATAGTGGAGATGTCTCCTTACAGCGTGGAAAAAACAATGAAAAATATACATAAGGTAAAGATGGCAGAGCTTCCTTGGCAAAATATTGAAGGAGTAGAGTCATCCTTAAAGAGAGCTGGTCATAGTAGAACAAAGGTTATGTGACACCTGAGATCCCACCAACTGCTTCTGTTCATTGGGAAGGCTCAGAGGACACTCCATTCTCTGAAGCAGTAAAGACTTCACTGCTCCTCTATAGACAGGGCTGCCAGAGAAAACACAGGGTGAAATATTTGGGTATTTTTGCTGAGAAATTATGCACCGTTTTTTTTTTGAAAGTCAAATTTAATTGGACATCTGTTGCATGTTTTTTTTTGTTTTTTTGCTAAATCTGACAACTCATCCCACTGGCCAGTGTTGATAATAGGGAATACCGCTATGGAAATTGGTTCCCTAGGTTGACAGGAAATGGAAAGATTTCAGAAGAGAAGTTGCCAGGTAACTGTACTTCACTGTCACAGGCAAGGGAAATGGGATTCTGAAAAGGGCAACAGGGCTGGAATAGCAGCTGGGATTCTGAACAGCTGGAATCTGTAGCAATGGCCAACAGAATGTGGTATTCCCAAGAGCAAGATGAACAAGAAGCCATTGACAGTGCTATTTAACCAATGAAGCCAAATGTGATCGAGTGGGTGATTTTAGCTACTGTAATGGAAAAAAAAATTTTTAGATTTGTTTATTTTGGGTGGGGGAGTTGGGCAGAGATAGAGATAGAGTCCCAAGCAGATTCCGAGCTGAACATGGAGTCAAACATGGGGCTCGATCTCATAACCCTGAGATCGAGACCTGAGCTGAAACCAAGAGTTGGAATGCCTAATTGACTGTGCCACCCAGGTGCTCCTGCAATGGAAAATTTTGACTCTTTGCCCTGTTTCCAGACCAATAGGATGGGAAGCTATGTTCCTTTAGGGAAACTCTGAAACATTCAGGCAGCATCAGGAACAATTTCCCCAACTCTTTCTCAAAGCGTCCTGCTACTTTTTCCAGAGTTCCTGAACACTGGGGTAAAAGGAAGTATGCTCAGATCCTCTTAGGACTTCTGGTTATAGCATTTGAATGAAACTTATACCAGGGCACCTAAAACACCATCATGGCCTCTTTTTGGTGGGACAGGACAAGAGAGAGTATGGAGGAACTGTACAGATGATAAATTGATTCCTGACCTAAGTCTGTCTGACTATGGGTCTAATGTATCTATAGACCCATTTGGGTCATTTCCCTACACCCCGAATGGGTAACTGGATTTGGTGTATTTGACAGTCAAAAGAAACCTCAGAGTAATTCTCTCATCTTGATAGGAAAGGCCAAGTGGAAGCCCTTGAAACTTCCACCCCCCTCCATGCCAAAAGAAGACATTGGAAACCAAGACATGCCCCTAGAGAAATGGCATGGAGTAGAGTCATCCTTAAAGATTTAAAGGGTCCTCATTATATCCCTATTGAGTTCATCATTTTCACTCTCGATAAAAACAGGCACATTGTGTTAGGTGACAAAAGACTTGTAAATTTAACCAAATCTTAATCCTAATCTCTGCTCTAATGCATATATACTATCTTATAGAATACATGATGCTACTACTGATCTGGTGATTGAGTTCTTTCAATTTTACCAGAAACTTGCATTCACTTAAAATTGACATGAATACCCATTGAAGGTCTTGTCCTGGGGTCTTATTAACTCATCTGCTATTTCACAGTGCAGTCCAAAGGAAACTTTATCATTTGGACATTCCTTCTCAGATTTTGAACACAGGGCACATTGTACTTGGTGACAAGTTGATTACAATGAGTTCTTGCTCACCCTGGAGGGCAACAATTCATACATACCTGGGCTGATACATATTCTAGGTTTTTCCTTCCTCTCCACAATGCCTCATCCAAAACTGCTTTCTGACAGCAGTGGAATCACCTGTAATATTGACTTGGATGAATGGACCCACTTTATGGGAAAGGAGATACAATAAGGAGCACATAACCATGGGATTTGCCAGTCTTTTCTATCACATCAACCACAGTCAGGGAAATCCTGAATGGGCTCTTCAAGTACTGCCTCTTCTTTGCCGTCCCGCTTGCCTGCTTCCCTGCCAGTTCGTCCTGGATTGCTTCCCATATAAACCACTTGCTCTGGAATCCTCCAGTCTGTGTTTCCCTGGTGGTGGTAGAGGGGTTGGGGGTGGTGGTGCCCAAACTAAAGCTTGGCTGTAATAACTGCGCCAGTTCTTGTCAGTTTGTCAACATCATTCTTTCTCTTCTAAACATGCCTGCCTTGTTCCACTTCATTTACAGAGCTAGGATAGCAAAAGGACTTGTCTGTACCTAACATACATCACACTTCCCCGCAGACACGAATTCTTATAATCAGGACACAGGATTTACTAAATTTATTTCAGACTCTGAACTTGACTTTCATTAGGTCTGGCCTGATTTATTTTTAGTACCTTGAGCCAGTGCTTACTTCCCCAAGAAAAGGCATATGGTAATAAATTAGGCTGGTTTTATAGGGGGAGTATAGACAGTCTTGGGTTTGAATCTTACTAGTTCATTTTATGTTTATGTGGGGTGAAGTGAGTTTGAGTACCATTAACTCTGAGCTAAGTTTCATCCTCTGTTCTCTGAGAATAATAATATGTATTTTGCAAGGATTTTTGCAAATGTATTTAAAGCGAGCACATGTATTTAAAGCAAGTTGCTCAGTGCCTAGCATATAATGAATCCTTGACAAAAGCTTGTCTTCCCACACTGTTCACCCTAGCTTTGTGTGTCCACTCCCTCTTCTAAGCTTGCAAACATTTATAATATAGAACAGAAGTGACTTCTTTGAGGATTAGAGGAAAAAAAGTAAGTAGGGTGCTTTAGCACACAGTGAATGCTTATACACCATAGGTGCTCAGTAAATGCTAGCCCCTTCCCACAACACCTGGCTTGCTTGTGATGAATGCTGATTCTAGCCCTTCACCCCAAAAAACAAGCAGTTCGGGAGCTTAAACTTTCCCACCAAGCAGGCAATTCCATGTTCATGCATTTTTCCTGGAAAGATGGGAATGAAGAAAGAGAGGAGGTGTGGAAGTTGGAGTGAAGATGCAGCCAGTCCAGATAAATCTCCATGGGCAGCTGTTGTTGTCCAGTGTCCTTGCCTGCAGGGGAGTGGCCCAGGCTCCAGGATTTCTAAACAGGATGGGACAGTGGCTTACCAAGGCTAGCACAGAGGGAACAACTCACCTACCTACCAGCAATGATGAGGTGAACTGACCGCAGAGAGTACTTTTAATCTTTATTTATTTATTTTTGAGAGAGAGAGAGTGTGAACACAAGCAGGGGGAGGGGCAGAGGGAGAAGCAGACTCCATGCTGAGCAGGGAGCCTGATGCGGGTTTCGATCCCAGGACCCTGGGATCATGACCTGAGCTGAAGGCAGACGCTTAACCGACTGAGCCACCTGGGTGCCCAGCTGTAGAGACTTTAAAAACAATAACAAAACTGACCAAAAGTTGGTCTCCTTTTTTGTTGAAATCACCACATGACAACAATTCTAAGTAACGTTAGTGCTAAAAACGCCTCTCTGAAAAAGTCTTTTATTTGAGTGCTGAATAATTACTGTGGGTACTATTGATATTTTTAATTACTTATCCTTTAATGAACAATTGCATTCTGCATGGAAGTGAATTTGTTGAACAGTGGCTCTCATACCCCATACATGGGGACTCAGCTATATGCCTTACTTCAGTTTTCCCTCTCTACCCTGGTGCTACTTCCTGTATTCCTGTATATATTGCTGCATTTAAACAGTTGATCTGAAATAAATATGCAGCACTGGAAGATTACAAGGAACAAACAGAAGTAGTTATTTCAATTATGTCATTCTATGTGGCTCTTCATGTTTAAACCGAAAACATTGAAAGAATAAATGCAAACTGTACCATTTATGTCAAGAAGTACAAATTTTGTTTCATATGAGAAATGTATTTGTATTATTTCATGATTATTATTGAAAATAACTTCATTGTACAGAGATAAGGGTATTTTAAAGATGACCTGTTTTTTGGGGGGATGCCTGGGTGGCTCAGTCGGTTGAGCCTCTGACTCTTGACTTCTGCTGGGGTCATGGTTTTAATCGTTGTGAGGAGTGATGATTTACTTTCATGAAGGGTCATGAGATCGTGAGGTGGGAGTCCTGTGTGGAGCTGAGTCTGTTGGAGATTCTCTCCCTCTCCCTCTGTTCCGCCTTGCCTCCCTAAATAAATAAGTAAGTAAATAAATAAGTAAGTAAGTAAGTAAATAGATGATAGATAGATAGATAGATAGATAGATAGATAGATAGATAGATAGATAAGAAAGATGACCCTGTTTGGGTGTCAGATATATTGCCTAGGCCACTGGAATGGATTCAGGTGGTGATGGAGGAAGAAGAGAGGGCTAAAGTTTTTATTTTTAATCAACAATCGTGTAGCAGTTTCCAATATTTTTGTATGGATTGTATTTAATAGATCAATAAAAATAGTGGTTCCTAAAGTTGTTTTTACTCCCACTTTACATAGGAATGGGAAGAGACAATCCTGTAATATCAAAAAATAATGACAACGTGAAACGGTGTGTATATGTAAGATGTCACAGTAATGATGTTCAGTATGGCTTTAGTTCCATAACATATAACAAAAGCCTATCCTATCTGTTCTTGGCTCAAAACAAATGAACAAATAAGGCTCAGATAACTGAAAAGTGGGGAAGTGCTTTTCCTCTGTGATGTAGGAAGCAAGAGTCCTAATACATTTAACTTTCAGATCTTTGCCTCCTTTGGATTTATAGCTAGAGCTAGAGCATCATTTGCTTTTCTATCATTGCTGCTTGCCCCCCCCCCGCCCGCCCCCAGAGTCTTTATTTGATCCTATATAACAGGATTAATGGTCACAATTACCCTGGTGCCTACCATTGCACTGGGGGGGGGCTTGAGTAGATCTGGGGGGACTCCTTAGCGCCCCCCCCACCAGCCGTGGCACTATCTCTTATCATTGTATGGTGCTTTACTGTTTGGATTTTGAGGCTAGAATTTAGGACTATGGAATTCTTTTCTTTTTCTTTCTTTCTTTCCTTCTTTTCTTTTCTTTTCTTTTCTTTCTTTCTTTCTTTTTTTTTTCTTTTTGGATCAAGAGTAACAGTGTGTTCTTTAGATATGAATCTGTTGATGGCTAACCTAGAAAAATGTTTTTTAAGAAAAGAAGGTACACATGGCTCCTGGGGAGAAGAGCAAAGGCAGACGTGGAAGCATTTGATATTCATAATTTTGTTTTGATTTTTTTTTTTTTTGTCAGCTCTGGTGGTTGTTGTTAGATTTTCACTCCACCTTTTTTCTTTTTGCCTTTAAGGATTTGCTGGTCATCTAAAATGTATTTTGGGGCCTTGCATTGTCACCCTTCAAGACTCAGACTCTCACCAACAGAGTCAGTATTGTCTGTTTATCTCTGGAAAGATTTCATACAAATAGGACATTTACATCTTAGTTGTTTTTAAGAGAGCCATAAAATAGGGTGAAATAGCTTTTTGTACAGGAAAAGCAAATGTTATTATGAACTAAAAGTTATCTGGGCAATTTCCTTTTTTGCTTTCTCTGAATATATTTATAAGTCCCTAAGTACAAAAGCCCCCCTCAGCCACTCTGGCACTTTCCTGCAGAGAATCCAGAATGCCATGGTAATGATTAAGATAATGTAAATACATAAACAGCATAATGGCTTCCCTTCGTGAAGAAGTAATGGTTAGATTTGGTTTCCACATTTGGTACTCTTGAGTCCTGTTTTTAAGAAATTTTGCTTAGGAATATTTTGAAGACAAAAAAAAAAAAACAACGGATGCTTATAGAGGAAGAGAAGGTTGAAAATTATCTACCATCATTTTTATTAGTGTTATTTTTATTACATAAAAATCATTGCAATTAGATTGAATGATTGGGAAGCCTTACTCTTATACACATGAATCTTTCAAGGTATTACATGTTTTCCCCAAACTAAAATGTTTATAGTGTAATAAAATTATTACAGTGCAATATAATTTTTAAAAATACCATGTATTCGAGCTCTATCAAATGTCCAAATTTTTCCATAGTCACATGTTAATAGGGCTTTATGTGTGGTGGTTAAAGGTCCAGAATTTACAGTGATACTTCATGGATATAACCCCTGTTCTATTACTAAGTAAGTTCCTTGTTGTATGGCTCCTGGTAAATTAGTTAACCTCTCTGTGCTTCAATTTCTCAAATATTAACATAATAATGTCTCATCCTGGGGCCCTGGGATCAGGATCCAGTCCCCGAATCAGGCTCCCTGCTCCCTGGGAAGCCTGCTTCTCCCTCTCTCACTCCCCCTCCTTGTGTTCCCTCTCTAGCTGTGTTTCTATCTGTCAAATAAATACATAAAATCTTTTAAAAAATTAATATCTCATCAAGTTTTTATGAGTTTTAAATATGTAAATTCTTATAAAGAACTTAGAGGAGCGTCTGGCATACAATAAATAATCAATACATGTGAGGTCAAAAACGACAAAATTTTGAGATACAATTAACACTACCTGAGTACCCCTACTTGACTCCCTATCTTTCTAGAGTAACTGTTATTTTAAATTTATGTTTTTCATTTCCAGGCACGCCTTAATTTCCTTACATACAAATAAAGGTATCAATAAGTAATATTTATGTTTCTTTGTACTTCTCAAAGTTCATCTTAATGGATTTTATATCACACATATTATACAACCGTTCCCCCTCGTTATAAAACTTTAGACATGTTTTTATTAATTTATTTAGAAACTACTTCAATTGTGACCACTATTTATTCTCTAGTGGTTCAGGTGTTTGGAATTCTCCCAACTCTTTTGCTCTTAGAATGATTCAGTGAACATTATTTAAGTGCAAATCTCTTCGCACCTTACCTCTGAGTTTCTCGGGAGTATATGTCTAGAAGTTGAATGGCTGACTCAAGGGAAATGAATCTTTTCTCTTTTACCAGCTATTACCCACTTGCTCTCCAAAGCAGTTGTTCTGACTTCTGTGCCTACCAGCAGTGTGTAAGAACATCCACTGTGTTAATTAAGCCTACTGACACTCGATATTAAAGCACTTCAAGATTTTATCTCATCTGATTTGTATTATATAATCTCTTATTTTGCTTTGCTTATTTCTAGTTTCTAATTAGGGTGAACCCCTTTTCATAAATTTTTGGGGCACTTACATTTCTGTCTTTGTGAATTTTCTGTTTATATTCCATGTTCATTCCTTCACTAAACTGTCCTTTCTTGATTGGCGTGCAGGAGTTTTGTTTTGTGCGGTTAATGTAGTTTGGATGTAAATTCTTTGTTGGTTATATGTCTTACAGATATTCTCTCCAGGTCTGTGACTTGTTTGTTTTATTTTGCTTTGTTTTCACTTCATTTATGGTACTTTTCTTTGTAGTCCTCCTTTCTTCTAACTTGTTGAATTTACCAATATTTTCCTTTATGGTTATGCTATGCTATTTTTCTCTAATTGTTTAAGAAAGTCTTTCTTACTCCAAGATCCTACAATATTCTCCTTTTTAAAAAAATTTTTTTTGAAGCTTTAAGGTTTGTTTTTCATATTTAGGGTTTTGATAAAGTTGAGATAATATTTCTCCATAGATATGATATAGGAATCTAATTTTATCTTCATACGGATAAACAATTGTGTTGACAATGTTTACTGAATAGTTCGTCCTTTCCCTCATTGATTTATAAAGCCATTTATGACATATTTCAAGAATCCTTACATGCTTGTGTCTGCTGCTGGGCTGTATGCTGTTTCGTTGGTTTCTCTATTTGCCCCTCTGCCAATACTCCACAGTCCAGCTCACTCTAGCTTTATAATATTCCTTGTCCGTCTTCCAGGGCAAACCCTCCTCCTATTTCCCACACTGCACAATTTTGCTTTCTTCTTTCTATTGTTTTATATTTTTAATTGCTTATTTATTTGAGAGAGAAAGACAGAGTAGGGGAGGGGCAGAGGGAGAGGAAGAGAGAATCTCAAGTAGGCTCCACACTCAGCATAGATCCAGATGTGGGGCCCGATCTCAAGATCCCGAGATCATAACCTGAGCCCAAATCAAGAATCAGACACTTAACTGACCAAGTGTGTCCTGTTCCTTCTCTTTAGATGTTTAAAATTTTTAAATGTATATTTTTGATCCTATACTTTTTCCCTGTTAATTTAATGATATTTTGTCCAGCTTGAAAAAAAAAAAAAAACTATGGGAAATTTTGGTTGAAACTGCTTTAAAAGTATAGATTAATTTGGATGAAATCCCGTACTTAACATTCAGATTTCCAATTCCCAAGTATACAATATCTTTCCATATTTTCTTTTATGTTGCTTGATAATATTTTGTTATTTCCCAAAAAATATTTTGTATTACTTCTGTTAGATTTATTTCTAAATTATTTTTTAAGGATTTTATTTATTTATTTGACAAAGAGAAAAACACCTAGAGAGGGAACACAAGGGGAGGAGTGAGAGAGGGAGAAGCAGACTTGCCGTGCAGCAGGGAACCCGATGCTGGGCTGGATCCTGGGACTCAGGATCCTGACCTGAGCCGAAAGCAGAAGCTTAATGAGCCCCCCAAATACCCCTATTTCTAAATTCTTACATGATTTTTGTTACTGTAATTGATTGGGTATTCTAATATTCTAATAGAGAACAGGAATGTTATTTATTTTTTTATATGCTGATCTTGTTTTTAACAATTTTGGTGAATTATATGTTTCATGAGTGTTTATGTTTCCAGTTCCTATGGAGTGTCTTTGCAAATAATTATCTCTTGAAAATCAAACTGTATCTTTCTAGTATTTATACAGTTAATACTTGAACAACATGGGTTTGAACTTCACGGGCTTATCTGTTTATATGCAGTTTTTTTTCAATAAATACAGTACAGTATTATAAATGTATTTTCTCCTCCTAATGATTTTGTTAAGAACATTTGCTCCTCTCTAGCTTACTTTATTGTAGGAATATAGAATATAATATGTATAACATTCAAAATATGTGTTAAATTGTTTATGTTATTAGTAAGGTTTTCAGTCATTGGTAGGCTATTAGTAATTAAGCTTTTGGGGAGTCAAAAGTTATACATGGACTTACGACAACATGGGCTTGATGCTCCATGTTGTTCAAGGGTCAACTGGACTTGTTTGTTTTTTATCACTTGTTTTGTTGTCCAAAAAATCTATTACAACATTTAATAGAAATGAATATAAAAAAATATTTGTATTTGTAACTCTTACTGGAATACTTCTAAAGTTTAACCATTATTTTATTAAATAAACTTTATCAAACTCTCCTAGTTTAATAATCATTTTTATTTTGAATGAGTTTTACATATCTGTTTCTTCTCTATTTCTAGTCCTTAACAGTGTTAGTGTCTTTTTTTTTTTTTTTTTAAGAGAGGGCAGGGGGGGAAGGGACTGGGGGAGAAGGAGAGAGAGTCTTAAACAAGCTCCATGCTGAGCCCCATGTAGGACTCAATCTCACAACCCTGAGATCATGACCTGAGCCAAAATCAAGAGTCGGACAGTTAACCAGCTGAGCCACCCAGGCCCCCTATGTTATTGTCCTTTTGATCCTGATTATGTGTATTTGATTTTCACTTTGTATTTTATAGATCACTGCCATGTTTTTGGATCAAACATGATTGTCTAGATGTAAAATTACTATAAATTCCTGTCTGGTAATTTCATAATCACATATTTTTTTTTTTTTTAAGTAAGCTCCACTCCCAATGTGGAGTTTGAACTCATGACCCCAAGATCAACAATCCTGTGCTCTATTGACTGAGCTAGCCAAGTGCCCTCATAATCACATTTTTAAAAAGAGAAAAATCATACTCATCAAATAATCTGCCTGAGATATTAAAAGGTGGCTTTCAGAAAACAAGTCTAATAAATCAGTTATTGTATTGTCTAAAATCCTAGGTGTTTACCATTAGCCATTTATTTTTATACTGTAATGTTGGATAAGGCAAACATTTGAACTTGAATGGTCTTTTTCTGGAGCTCTGATATTATTGTTTCCTTGATAATTTACTGAGTTACTAAAGACTTTTTTTTACTGCTTAAGTTTTAATAGTCTATAGCAGGAGTTGGCAAACTTTTTCTGTAAAGACCCAGATAATAAATATTTTCAGCTCTGAGGACCATATGGCCTCTGTCAAAATTACTCAACTCTTCTGTTGTAGCACAACCATAGACAATACATAAATGAATGGATGTGACTGTTCTACTAAAACATTATTTACAGAAACAGACAGCAGCTGAATTTGTCCCACAGGTCACAGTTTGCCAGCTCCTGATCCACAACAATTTTTAGAAATGAGTTCTAAATTAGATGTTGAAGAACATAAATACTATCATATAAAAATATTAAATTCATGAATAAAGAATTATCCATACTTATTTTTCATAATCATGATAATTAGAAAAATGAAATATTAATATTAAAAGGTTCAGTTGCTGTCAATATCTTTTTTGAATGTTAGACTCAAAATGAACAAGGCACACACTCAGGAAATTAGATGGGTCCATTTATTTTATTTGGACATTGCTTATCAATAAATATTAATTAGTCCATAATTTAGAACTCATTAACAATAGTAACAGTAATTAATATCTCAAGATTTACAAATTATAATTCTTTGAGGTATGGTTCTATGAGAACCCAATGTCAAGCAATAGTTCCCTTTGATATTTAAATTATTTAAGGACGTTTTCACCACGAGAGGTGATATTAATGATTGTGATATGGAAACCAAGAAAGACTCTGAATTACAATATAAAAACTACAATACCAAAATATTTCTACATGCTCTCAAAAATTAGCTATCAAGGAAGGGGATGAAGAATTTTCTATCAGTAGTATGGAAAGTTTTTCTTCTCTTCTGAAAAGAACATATGAAGTATTGAGTATGTTCTTTTCACAAGAATTAAAATGACAAGGATTGACCATAAGCAAAGACAGGAAGCAGGTTGTAAGTTTCATCCTCAGCTTCCCTTTTTGGCCATGGGCTGCTAGTTTCTCTCACCTGAAGTCCTGTGTGTTCTATGCCCTCATCTCTTGTCAACCTATCAAAATTTACACACCAGAGGGGCAACTGGGTGGCTTAGTTGGTTAAGCGAGCTTAGGTCATGATCCTGGAGACCCCAGATCGAGTCCCGCATCGGGCTGCCTGCTCGGCGGGAAGCCTGCTTCTCCCTCTCTCACTCCCCTTGCTTGTGTTCCCTCTCTAGTTGTGTTTCTCTCTGTCAAATAAATAAATAAAAATCTTAAAAAAAAATTTTTACACACCAGAAAAATCTACTAATTTTTATGATATTTGCAGCTCTTTGTAAAAGTGTTTGGATTTCTACCTTAGTGTTCGTTGCACATTGGAAAATAATTCATCCTTTGCTAATCGGCATCCGGGAAGTTGTGAAGAGATTTGGCAATAATAGAGGTAAGAATACTTTGATAATGGGAAGGTGGCCATCTTGGGGGACTCTGAAAACACACCTTTTAGGTTACTTCCTGTTTGGACAAACCAGTCAGTCCCTGTAAAGATGTTATATGTGGTAAATACCAAAATGGAGTTTTGGGACACAATTCAGAAAATAAGCCAAAGCAAGGAATTGAAGAAGCTGCAATGCACTCAGTCACGTAACAGCTGCAATTTTAGCTTTATTGTAGTAATGCTTACTTTTTTTTAAGGGAAGTACAGCAGAAGGGCACATTGTAGCTCAGAAATTTATATTATCAAAAGACACATACAGGGGACCAGAAACCTGCTCCAAATGTATATTATTCAGGATTCTAAGTTGAGTAGAGGTTGGGGTTTAAAAACAATGCAGTGCATAAACTGAGCCTTAGAAATTGGAAATATTCAAGCATCTGGCTGGCTCAGTCAGTAGAGCATGTGACTCTTGATCTTGGGGTTGTAAGTTCAAGGTCCATGTTGGCTGTAGAGATTACTTAAAAAATAAAATCTTAAAAAAGAATAAATTGGAAAAATTTGAGGAAATACTGAGTTTGGAGATGTTCACTTTAACCCTGAATAAAGACCTGTCAAAAATCAGTGTAAGACACATACTGCAGATTACTTGATTAATAAGATCTGTCACTTTTGCTTCCTAAGACAATATTTCTGGCAAAGGAAAGGAATCTCAATATTAAAATTGGGGAGAATTCCTTGAGGAAGTCCAGAAACGCATTGTTTTCAACAGAAACACAGCTTCTGTTTGGTAATCTGTGTGGGGAGAACATCTGTGCAGGAGGCATCTCTAGTGGAAATGTTCAATCATCTGGTTGCTTTCCCTGTTGACCAAGATTCGGAAAAATGAGACACATGGCAAGGGAAAGCCATGCTATTTCTTTCAGAGGCCAAATGAAATAATGTACTTCAGGGCAATTCAAAATAAAAATAAAAGTAGCAAATATAATTTAGGCATAGGACATTCCAAAACTAATTTAATTGCATATTTCTTTAAAGAAGACAACCACCTGAAAGCACTCATAACAGCAGCAGCAAATCAATTCTGGTGAGCAAAGTAAGTTAAATATGAAGATCTAATAATATACTGTCTTGGAAGCAGATGTGAGTTTATTTCCTTTTTAGAAGAGTGCTAATAGTTTACTAACATAGCATGTATCTATTATCTTATCCTCACTGAAAACAGAATTATTGATTTCTACTGAAAAAAAGAGCATAAAATAAGATATCTGTATGGCTTACAAGAGTTATGTAGTAATACCAAAGATATTACTGAGAACGCCTGAGTTTTTTTGTTTCTGAAAAAAGGTTTTCAATACTACAAAATGTCATAAACCAAAACATAAAATATGTGTGTCTGATTATTTGTGTTTTCTATTAAAAATTTTTGGTTTTCGAGGCAAGTTTATCTTCTATAATAATAATTATAAATTAATATAAATATAAAGCATCCCTTGATTTTCCTCAAGACCTCAGTACTTAAGATATTTCCCAATTTCATGTTCAACAACAACAAAAATACAATCAGATCAGATTTCCTCATGCCAACTAGTATAACCATGCTCCCAAGACTAAGGATATTTTAGGGTTATGGGGAAGAAGCAGAAGTCTAGGCAGGCTGAGTTTTGGTCTTTAAGCTAAAAGCTTTTTCTTGTTAAAGGGCTTGAGAAGTTTATGTTCTCACTTTATAGCCAACTCAGTTTTTTTCTTTAAATGTAAAACAAATACTCTTCTCTGATAATATTAATATATGTGAAACAACCTTATGCATATAGTTTCTTTATCTCTGTGGAGGATATTTCAGTAAAACAAGAAACAGTCTCTATCCTAACTCCACACAGCAAGCTCCCACTTACAGGGAATGAAAGTCTGTAGTATAATACTTAAACTGAGTAAAGATGGGACCCTGTTATGTGATTTTATCAAGTTGCTTCTGTTCTAACTAAAACCTGAGGTATTTTAGAAAGAGGCAATGGATATACAAACATACTCTACAAAATTTGACTATTTAAGAGTTTAGAAATAATCTGTAAGATTCTTGCAATGTATCCATATCAATTATCAACTAATTAAAGATTTGCTAGAACATAGCATTCTGGTAATACTAACTCTTCCCTAAAACAATGCCAATGACTTCAAAGGAATGCCTACTTATGTCAGGAATAACATACATTAAAAAAAGAAAAAGGATATTTTACATTCTTCTTAGTAGTGAAAGAACAAAATTCAAAATCAGCTTTGTATCATGTGGAGAGTTAACTTGTTAAAGAGCCTGGGAATATACTTCCTGATAATACAAATGAGGGCTAATGCATAGTCAAATCACTCTCAACTAAAAGAGTGTGCCATTTTCTTCTTAAACCTAAGTTGGAAATTGATTAAATTATTTTTCAGGGGAAAAGATCAATTTTTCATTCTTTTTCAGTTTGTGGCATGTGAATGAAGTATGGTACTTTAGTACTCGGAAGATGATCAGTCAGAGCCCTGTCCTTGGTAACACTTTTCTGACCATGTGGTAACAGGCATTTTGGAAATCTTGTGGCCATTCCCCTCCTCCATATCCATAATAAATTATAGCTTGCCATTTTCAAATCTGCAAGGTATTATTTCAATGGCATCAGCATTAAAATACATTTCTTTATGGTATTATTTCAATGGCATCAGCATTAAAATACATTTCTTTATGATAAATGAATTCAATCCAAGAAAGATGAAAAATTAAAAAAAAACACTTTAGTTCTAGAACATACCCCTCTTTAGATTTAAGATTAGCTGACATCAATTTGCCCCATTAGTTCCTGGAAGCAAATTGGTCAAATAGTATTTGATTAACATCATGAGATGGCAAGCTCTTTTAATGACTCTGATTATATATTCACAGACTATATGTGTGTCCTGCTTTATTGGTCTACAGATTACATGTATAATCAATCACATTATATGGAGCACACACATATCCCTCTTTTATTAACCCTTATTTCTCTCCTGAAGATATTTTCATATATCTCAACATATGTGATCAAATCAAAAGAAACAAGATGAGTGGTGAGTGGTTAATTATTGCTTGGACCAGATATGTCAGGTATTAATATAATCAAACATGACTTTGTAGGCTGTGAATTTTCAGAATGACAGAACAAAACATCTTGGAGCAGATAGATTTGGTTAAATCTAATTGTTTTCTCCTACAATGTAACACTGACCAACCAGATACCATCGAACACAATTTCTGTTTTATTGGGACAAAAGATTGCTTTTCATACAAGTAGAGCAGAAGGATCCTTAGATTAATCTGTAAATTGAGAATACCCGATATTTTTTAAAGAAAAGCATGGTGATGTGTGGATAATAAAACTCACTAATGTAGAGCAAATGGGTAACTCAACATCGAGGGAATTCGTGTGAAAATAATATGATTATGCGACTGTCACACATATGTCTCCAACACTACATCCCTGAAAAACAAACTACTGTACTTTTTCACAAACAAGAAATGTTTCATATGAATCATTCTCACTGTTTTTAAAGATT
The DNA here is from genome assembly GCA_004023965.1 of Spilogale gracilis. Classification (NCBI taxonomy): domain Eukaryota; kingdom Metazoa; phylum Chordata; class Mammalia; order Carnivora; family Mephitidae; genus Spilogale; species Spilogale gracilis. The sequence continues at coordinate 47,684 of PITA01013111.1, forward strand.
TTTTTTTTATTTGACAGAGAGAAACATAGCCAGAGAGGGAACACAAGTAGAGGGAGTGAGAGAGGGAGAAGCAGGCCTCCTGCCGAGCCCGATGCGGGACTCGACCCCGGGTCTCCGGGATCATGACCTGAACCCAAGGCAGTCGCTTAATCAACTGAGCCACTCAGGCACCCCATTCTCACTGTTTTTAAATTACTTTTCAGAATGTCTATTAAAGCACAGGAAACACTAAATTAGCCATCGGGGGAATGGAAATCTGATAGTTGACAGAATGTTACCAGAACATCTCAGAATTGGAAGGAAGCCATCTAGAACGATTGTTTTCAAAACTTTAGTTATTCAAACATTCTCATAATTTTTGTCTCTCCTTATACCCTTCTATTTTATTTCCCTTTTGCTGCTGTAAAAAAAAATGCCATAAAATTGGTGGCTTACACAATTCAAATTTGTTGTCTTTTATGTCTATAGGTCAAAAGTTGGACATGGCTTTCATAAGCCAAAGTCAAGGTTGAGCAGGGGTGCCTTACTTTCTAGAGGCCCTAGGAGGCAATGCAGGTCCTTGCATTTTATATCTTGTAGAGACCACTCACATTCCTTGGCTGGATTCATGATGTGTCTCTATAATCCTCAAAGCAGCAACATTGCAACTCTTAGACTGTTCTTCCACCCTCCTGTCTCTTTCTGACCACAGCTGAGAAAAGTTTTCTGCTTTTAACGACTCATGTGTTGAGATTGGGCACTTTCAGATAATTCAGGATAATCTCCCCATCTCAAGGTCCTTAGCCTTAATCCCATTTGCAATTTTTTTTTTTTTTTTGCCATGTAAGATAACATATATGTCAATTCTGGGGATTAAGATGTAGACATCTTTGGGGGAAAACCTGTTCTTCTGTCTACCATACATTTTAATATAAATTAGTTAATGTTTTTACTTAAGTTGACTCACTTACTTACTTAGATGTACTTTTAAAAGAAAAATGTATATCACTGCCATAAAAGGAAATCCAAAACTAGAATAAATTCCATGAACGCAGAGCAATTGTATCAGATTTAGTTCAATGGATATTATCGCTTCTGAAAGCTTAGAATCTATTGCTCTCTTGGTTGTAAGGAGGGTTAGCTTGTTTCAGTAGTATTAAATGTATATGCGCACTAATCTGAGGCTTTCCCCCAGGCATTAATGGAGGATTAAAACTATAATTGAAAAGCGACTCAAAAGATCTCATTAGGCATATTAGTGATTTGGAATACTGTGTCCACATAGTGTGGAAAATCATTTTGTGATCTGCTAATGGTTCACTGCCCACCAGAAATCAATGTCCCACATTCTGAGGAGCTCATAGGTCCCTACTAGGGTGGGCAATCCCCTTGGTAAAACCCTTGTCCTACGCCCATTCAGTCCTGGGCCTGGGCAGTTTCTAGCAGATTTCTGATTGATTAGGAAGTACATTCATTCAGTTTTTTTAAGTGCGGTACTTCATTTGGGAATAAATATTTTCTTGGGAATTTCTACCCATTTGTCCTAGCTCTGTACTTTGTGGCGATGCAGAATAAGTTCAGTAACTCAAATGAGTAGATAGAGAAAACTGTGTAATTCTAATCAGATGACCTGGATTCAAATCACAGCTCTGTCACTAACTCACAGTGTGTTTTGGAACAATTCTGTGGTTTCTTTCTTTCAGGCTGAAGAATGGGGAATAGTATAATAATATTAATACAAGCCAACTACATGGGACTTTTGTAAAGACCAAATGTCCTAAGGATGTGATATCTTCCTTTAAGCCAAAAAAACATAGTAAGCAGAAAATAACTGATTGTCTAATTTGGAATATTTTGAGAGTGAACGAGAATGCTGTTTATAACTGCATTACTACAACAGGCATGAATCAGGACTGCCCTGGTAAAGCAGGGTTTAGATTCAGACTGAACATAGGGGATTTCATTCATTTTCATCATTCCTTTCTGTTTTACATGGAAGTCAAAGGATCATATCCCCTGTCTTTCTTGGTTTGTTTTTAGTTTCCATCAGTCCAGTTCTTTCAAAGATTTCAATATGATATGTTTCTTAGACTCCTTTTCTTCGTCAACCTCATCCAGGTGGGGCATGTTTTTTTTAAGTTTTGTTTTTGACAGTCGGCAGAGTGTAGAGGGTCTGGGTTCACATTTCATCTCTGCTGGCTTGGGCACATTTCTTAAGCTCTTTATATCCCAGTGTTTGTGCCTATGTGCCTCACGTGGTTGCAATGAAGATTAATGAATTAATATCTGTCTGTTAAGACTTAGACTTATGCCTGGCATGTAGAAACACAATATAAGTGTTGTTAACTCAAATAAATAATGAGATGACTGGATCTGGCAATATTTAGAACAGTATCCTCCCATTTTTTTGTGAGTGCCAACATCAGACACTGGTGACAAAGGAGGAAACCGTGAAGGGACAGTCCTTGTCCTCAAGGTGTTTAGAGGCCAGCAGAGACAACAGATGTGAAGCCAACAATTGCATGAATTAGTGAGCTGCAAGTGTGACCGGTGCTGTGAAGGACAAAAGCAAGATGTGGTAAGAGGGTTTCATCTCCTGATTTCGCCTGACCACTGTAGTCTACGGAGGGATAGTCCCGTCTTCAGTACTGACACCAGAAGCATATTAATTAATGTAGAAATTCATTAGCTACGAAGCAGCTGTGTCACACTATGAGCTCATGTTGAGCGTGTGGTCATTAACACGCTCGGGCCCTTCCGTGCCTGAGCTGTTGTCAGAGGGGTCCCCCAGCTCTGCCCCTCTTTAATTCATTTTTTAAAAAACCAAATGCAGATTACAGATTTATTTTTAATAAAGTTCATCTCAGTATGTTTGGTGCTTGTTTCTGGTCTGTCAAGATAATTTCTAATTGGGGTTCCTTGTACGCATGTAAACTCATCTTTTCAAATTATGTCATCTCTAACTTCAATAAGTATCCTCTCTTCACCTTATGAAGATGTTTATAGGGGTTCTGGTTCCTACATTCTTTCAATTGAGTTATTTTTTATACGTGTATCATTATTATTTTTTATTTTACCACCAATCAGTACTTGTTTCTAACACAAAATATAGGGGGGAAAGTTTTAAAAAATGAAATATCTCTGTCACATCTCCTTGAGATGAATACTATCAACATTTTATGAAATGCCATTGCACTCTTTCTCATTTGAGGAAAATATACTGAAGAAATCAGGAGCATATGGTATATATATTTTTGAAGCTATGCAACACAGACTCATGTCATTACATTTTCTTTCACAACACAATTTTAAAATATTATGTAATTTTTTTCCATCCACACTTTATTTAACAAACTCTTCAGTTGGGGCTTTATGTTATTTCTGTTTTCTTGCTATTATAAAAATAAAGCTGTGATAAATATTCTTGTAGATAAAACTCTAAATACATTGGAAGCCAGGGATTTTTCCATCTTCCTGAGAGAGATCGTTTCCCTCCCTTGTAAAATGATCACTTCCAAAGTGGTTTGCTCAAGGAACCTAATGTTCTTTGATCATCTGATTTAAAATCCATCTTCTCTTCCTCCCCAGGCACAGTAACACTCTGTTACCTTTCTCTGCCTTGTTTTCTTCCGGGCAGTTATCCCATTTTAACATATAATCTCATTTTCTTTTTTGTTTGTTTATGGTCTCTCTCCCTGTCACCAGAATGCAAGATCCATAGACATTTTGTGTTTTTTCACTGCTGTATATCCAGCATCTAGAACAATACCCACACCTTGTAAGAGCCTGTTAAGTGTCTGTGGAAAGAAAGTGGAGAGTCTCATTTCCTCGGCATACAACCTTCTAGAACAACTCATGTACCCCTTGCATTCTGCTGACAGCTTGCTGCATTCTTTTTACTTTTTTTTTTTTTGAAGATTTTATTTATTTGAGAGAGAGAGCGAGTGAGAGAGGGCACAAGTGGGGAGAGGGGCAGCAGGTGAGGGAGAAGTGGACTCCCCACTGAGCAGGGATCCTGAAGTGGGGCTTGATCCCAGGACCCTGGGATCATGACCTGAGCCAAAGGCAGACGCTTAACCAACTGAGCCATCCATGTGCCCATAGCATTCCTTTTTCTCCAGTGATCATCATCTGCACTCACTTAATTTTCTATTTGGCAAGGAATGCTCCGCTTTTCTTCTCTTGGTTTTGGGAAGGCATGAGGCCAAAGGAAAGCTTGCTTGTGTGTTACCCAGGCAATCTATACTCCAATCTTTCCAGCAACTGTATTGTTAGGTTTTACTCATTATACCAATGGGAACAAGGGGACCCAGGCAGGTTGAGAAATTTGCTGGAGATCACCCAGTTAGTGATAAATTGTTATTAATACATGATGACACGCTGCCTCTCGGTAACCAGCTGAGTGACTCTGGGTAAATTATTTAATCCTTCTGATTCTGTTTTCTCATTTATACAATTAAGAGGTTGGATCAGATCTCACAATCTGTTATTTTGTGGCAAGTATGACCTATGGACTTCTTAAAGGATTACTAATTGTGTTCTGGCAAAAGGACTTTTTCCTTTCTATAAATACCTCTATTAAACAAAAGAATTTCTGCAGGATCCTTTAATCTTGGAATTCTAAAAATAACATAGGCAGAAATAATTCGTCAAATATCACATTCTGCAATGTCAAATCAGGGAGTTTCAATATAAAACTATCATAAAATACTGACCAAATATACCAGAATATTGTACCATAAACCCTGTTCCTAGGCATTATATCTAAGTTAAAAATTTTAATCATTCTTTTATTTTGTGAAAATAATGCCCAGTTATTTTGTAAAATAACAACAATAATTGAGCATATAATTTCAAGTGGTTCTACACCTTTTGATATAATAGTTATTTAATCTTACCAATAATGTTGAGAGGTATGGAGTCTTTTTATTCCTATTTTACAGTTGAGGATACTTGAGAGAGTTTTAAGGAAATTGTCCAAAGTCATACAGAATGAGTGGCAGAATCAGGATTTGGACCCATACTGTGTAATTTCAAAGCCAACATGTGCAGAGGTAACACTATATTACCCAGCCCTAGAGATTGTGTGATGAGATAATGTATAGCCCAGAGAGGGAAGATAAAAGGTAGATTAGTTCTATGAGATAACATAAAAATTTATGACACGTTTTAAAACATGGTATAAATATAAATAAAATTGGGATTATAATGGAATATGTACCATAGAAAAAATACATAGTCTGTATAATAAAATACAACTTTTTTTGGAATATATAGTTGAAGAGAATTTGACAATATTATTCTTACCCTATTTCTCATCTTTGTTACTTTTACTTTTAATTATTTTACCAATCTTACCTACTGAAATACATAAGACGTATTCTCTTTTTTCTTTACCTTCAAGCGATAGAACTCACATAGCCATAGTTATAAAATTAGTGTTTTAAGGAATCAGTGATAATATATTAACATCTTACTTGAGTAAACCGGCTACTATTTGGTGACGTAAAGTATGAAAAGTGTCAACCTACAGGGAAAGTGATATTCTGTAACATTTGAATTAGCTGCTTCTGCTGATAATTAGCTTCTTTTGCAGTTATGTCCATTCTAAATCGCTTCACTCTGATAATTTGTGATCCTATTCCTGGTTTTGGTGTGTTATGAACATTCTTCAAGTCAATTTTCCATTTTGTGTCCCTGTGACGATCAGCAGTGGTGAGTCAAAGAAAATTTAGGAGGTTACTGTTATCCATGTTGCTGCTAAGAATGAAAGCCACCTAGAGGAAAAAAAGAACAAGAAAAGCAATATCTCATAGCATTCCTGTATTTGATAAATGTTCATTCAAATGCATTCCACAAGAGGAGACCTGGCCCCTGCCTTCACCAGCTGAAAGCGGTGAGCTTTCAGTTCGAATCCCCAGATACCATTAGCTGGTAGTCTAATTATAAAGTATTTTTGTCTTTGTCACTGTTGCCCATGAGAGTGTATATTCCAGAGCTCAATTCATTTTCACCCCCATAAGAGAAACTGATTATTAGCAGAAGCAGCTAATTCAAATGCTTCAGGATGAGAATTTCCCTCTAATTTAAAGGCTGACGAATTCACATATGGGTCAGTAAGTCATAGTGTGTATTAAGCTAAAGAGTTACATATGTTATTACTTCTTGATACAGCAATTCTATAACTATTGCTATAGAACCCTCAGTTTTTTGTAAGTAGTAGAATGAAAACTTTTGATGTAGAATTTCCCCAAGTCTAGATGCATGGAGTTCATACAAATTAAATGTGTTTACTATTATAAATATGCACAAATCTAAGAAGAATTCTTAAAAATATGCTTAAATCATCTAGCCATTTAGTATCTGTAAGAAATGGTTACTTTGGAACTGTGTGTATCACAATGTTAATCTTTTCTACATCTGAATCTTGCTGAAACAAATGGTACAATGAACATATAAATTATATTAGTTTTGGGTACGTAATATAATGATTCAATATTTGTACATATTGGAAAGTGATTACCACATTACGCTTCTTAACCTCCATTACCACACATGTTACAAATTTTTGTTTCTTGTGATGAGAACTTTTAGGATCTGATCTGTTAGCAACTTTCAAATGTGCTAGCCAGGGCTATTAACCATATAGCACTATGTTTATTAATATTAGCTATATTTGCTGTTAAGTAAATAAGTCTTACCAAATTTTAGAAAAGGTTTTTTTGTGCATCTTTATATGAACAAAAGTATCACCCATTAGAATAATTTTCTTAGTCAAGTTAACTACTGTCCCTTGTGATATGGAGTTTTGATATAGTTTCCACTCTAGCAAGCCAACCTTCGCAAAACTAAATGTTGGCACAGACTGTCAGGTCAAATATGAACTCCTAATGCAATAACTAAAGTGAACGGTTACAAAACTTGGCTGTCAAAACAGGAGTTATGGCTTTGTAATGTGAATATAGTTAAAAGTACATGTTTCTTAGGCACCCATCTGTTAAGACAGAATGTGCTATGCCCCGGGTGCTCCACTGGGTTCACTCCAAAGCATAGGGGCCAGGAGAACTTGGGTGTAAGGCTGAAAAAGAAGAGGTTTGTGTGAATGATACTTCCAGATTTTTCATGTTTCATATTTTCCATGTTTCTGATGGTGACAATCTATTATTTTTATCTTGATAAAAGTTCTTTTCAATGGAAAGGACAAGTTTCTCTTCTAAAAATGATTAAAATCTGATTTTAATTATAAGGAAAAAGCAAAGAGAAGTTTATACAGTTGTTTAGAGAAAGAAACCAATCCTTTCCTTGTTCCTTTCAGGTAAAGAGATAGCTTTAGCACTCTCTCTGGTATGGCATTGAATGGGCACTGGGGATCAATGTTTGCGAAAGTAAATGTATATAGATTTGCATCATGGGCTATTTCAGGAAAGGTTCTGAAAGAACAATGATGATTAACACATATAGACTCAAAATAGGCAGAAATTATAAATCCCCAACATTTATGAGATTGCACAGAGCATAAAATATTTAATTGGGAAATCAGTTTTTATAAAATCTTAAATCTAAGCAAGTGACTCTAACCACACATCTAACAATTTGCTACCATCAATTAAACATCTATTATGCAGTAAGCACAAATATAGATACTTAACATATGTCATCTAATTGAATTACACAAATGCAAAAGGGATTGCCAGGGGAGAGAATAATCAATCCCAAAAGTATTCATTAGAGAGATTTCCAAGGACGAGAAATGTTCTTGAAAATAAAAGGAGCCAGCACGAATTCCATGTCATACCAGTTGTCGATGGCTTTGGGGGAGGAGTCCAGAATTTTTCTATGAATTTTAGTCCATGAAAACAAGCACGCTAACTACTTTTCCCCCTTCTATTTAGTTCACCATTTTTTAAAGTTGACAACCTCCTGCAGGGATGTTCTGAAAGACAGAGACGTCTTGTCAACATTATAAATGTCCTTGTTGGATGCGGCAGAAAGGGTTGACTCTGTGGGACATTCCCGACAAGGCTTCAGGATTTGAAATGGTAACCATCTTTTTGGCAAGGGTGATTTTTTTTTCTTTTCTCTTTCCCTTCCTTTTGTTTTTTCTTTGGATGAGGGGAGATGTTTTAAAAATGTTGAAGAGCAAACTTCTCAATTCGGTTACCAGTAATCATGTAGAAAAGGATATGTACACAATTTGGCACATATTAGATGTTCAGCATATATATTTTTCATCTAATACCACTCTCCCCCATCACTGCAGATAACTTCTGAGTTAAGGTAGATTGCTGACTTAAATGGCTGTGAGGCAAAGGGTATGTAGGGTTGTTTAGTCCCTGGACAGCTAGTCTACCTTTCTTCCTTTTCTTCCAATGTGAGGTACACTCCCACTGTAGTCCAAAAAGAGTTCACATACTGATACATAGATATAGATAGGTAAATGGCCATTAATATAAGTGTGTGTATTTGTAGAGTATATACATGAATATGTATATATGTGCGTACATGCATGTACACATATCTATGTGTGTTTATGTGTGCATATACATTTGGGTTTGGCATATGTATTCGCTTCCAATTCCTTACCATTTTTTCAGAACAGTTACCCCTCCTTACCCCAATGATACAGTTACTATTGTTTTAGACTTAGCAAGTACAGGAAGATGTGAACCTATACTCACAGTATTAGGTTCCAAGGGTGGATCTAAATTTTACATAACTTTCTTGAATGTGTAACAGGTCTTACAATCCAACCTAATATAGCCCAAATACAGCTTCTGTTACTCCTCCAACCCAGGCCACACAGCCCACCCCCTAAAAAGATGCCCTGCTCATCTTCTGGAATTTTCCATTTTAGTAAATGATATTCCCCCCTCCAAGTTATGCTGCAGACCTAAGAGTTTTCTCTCTCCCTTTCCCTTTTGCATCGAATCCATCATCAAGCTCTTTTGGCCCTCTTTCCCTAATTTTGTTTTCCAAATCCATCCACTCATCTCCATTTCTGCTAATGTTACCACAGTTCAAGCTCCAATATCTTCTGCTTGAATTATTGCCAAATATTCATAATTAGTATTCCTGCTTTTCTTCTCTCTCCTCATCCTTTCACCTAAGATGCTTTCTCGGTGCACTTGGAATGAAATTGAGTTTGTAAGTTCTCCTAGGTGTGTACACTCTCTGGCTCCTGATCTGGTCTGTGAGTAATCACATACCACCCTTCCCTTCACTCACTATCCCGGCTTTGCTGGTCTTCTTTTTGCTCCTGGAATGTGCCATGTATCTCCTTTATTCGAACCTTTGCATTTGCTGTTTCCTTTCCAAAGTGCTCTGCCTCTTGATATTTTCAAGGGCTGACTCTTACTCAACAGATTGGTTCAGACGTCACCTCTGTAGTAACGGTTACCAACCTCCCCCTCCTTAATTCAAACAATTGCTCCACCACCTTCTATTTCTTCCCTGACTCTTTCCACCACTAGAATGTCAGCTCCATGACAGCATGTGTCTATCTGTCTTGTCCATCACATGGACTCAACATATGGAACAATGCCTAGCCCACAGTAACACACATGCGGGAGAGTGAACTAAAGGGAATAAAGAAGGAATGTTGCAATGTATTTCCCCCCAAATTCTGAAGCTGAAACTACAAAAAAGAATCCATTTCAATCTCTAAATGTTGAAGCCTACATAGAAAACTGGAGGGCTGTTGGTGTCCATGTTTTCTGCTACTGGGCCAAAGTAATGAATATAATGAAACCAATTGGAAAAAAGCTGAGTTGAAGCTAAAGATAATTTTGATGGTATTCAACCTCCTTCTAGTTGTTTAAGATCCAAATGTTCTCCCTTCCTTCCCATGGATGTTTGTTCAACTTATGCCTAAGATACCCCAACATAACTTCAATAAGTTTCTGCCTTTTTTTTTCTTGCTTACATTATGTTAAATTTGGTTCCTCAGATTTACAGTTGGAGAATTCCATGCTTCTCTCTCACTGCTTGTCTCTTTCACTTTTTCTTCTGCTGCTCTCATCAGACTTAAAACTCTGGCCACAATACACTCCTTTCCCATCTCTCTTTCCCTGTCTCTTGGATGTTTGCACATGTATTTCTACATGCTTGAACTATTCACTGATTTTCCTTTGAGGGGACTTTTCTGACATCCCAGACTTGGGCTTGATACTCCGAAAGTCTACCCTGGCATCCTATATTCACCCCCAGTGAAGCATTAATAACCCATCTCATCTCCTATTTCTCTTTATTTCTTTTCTTTTCTTTTTTTTTTTTATTTGACAGAGAGAAACACAGCCAGAGAGGGAACACAAGCAGGGGGAGTGAGAGAGGGAGAAGCAGGCTTCCCGCTGAGCAGAGAGCCCGATGTGAGGCTTGATCCCAGGTCCGGGATCATGACCTGGGCTGAAGGCAGTCGCTTAACCAACTGAGCCACCCAGGCGCCCCTATTTCTGTTTCTTTCACTACTGTGGCTTTTTAAATTTTCTTCTTCTTCTTTTTTTTTTATTTTAAATTTTATTTTATCTTTTCAGCGTTCCAAGATTTATTGTTTATGCACCACACCCAGGGCTCCACTGCACCCTTGATGCCTAGCACAGTCCAGCACATAAATCTATGGTGACTGAAGGCCTGAATGATAGACACCTAGAGTTGTTTTGTTAGTGGGTAAAGCAGAACTAAGAGGTAACAGAGTACAACCTGAATGTTAATAATTTGCTCCCCATTTGACTGTTTCCTATTGATGTTGCTCTCAAGTTTTGAACCTTTTTTTTTTTACCTTGGGCTTAGGTAAGATTTATACCCAAGAAACAGACCAATGGAACAGGGTGGAGAGCCCACATATGGACCCACAAATCTATGGTCAAATCATCTTTGACAAAGCAGGAAAAAATATCCAGTGGGAAAAGGACAGTCTCTTCAATAAATGGTGCTGGGAAAACTGGACAGCTACATATAGAAGAATGAAACTAGACCATTCGCTTACACCACACACAAAGGCAAAC
>PITA01013112.1:0-58790 GCA_004023965.1 Spilogale gracilis
CCCCCTGCTTGTGTTCCCTCTCTGGCTGTGTTTCCCTCTGTCAAATAAATAAAATCTAATAATAAATAAATAAATAAAAGCATTTGGGGAACTAGATATTTATAGAAAATGTAATAAAGAGAGGCGCCTGGGTGGCTCAGTTGGTTAAGCAACTGCCTTCAGCTCAGGTCATGATCCTGGAGACCTGGGATTGAGTCCCATATCGGGCTCCCTGCTCGCCCGGAAGCCTGCTTCTCCCTCTCTCACTCCCCCTGCTTATGTTCCCTCTCTGGCTGTGTTTCTCTCTGTCAAATAAGTAAAATCTTTAAAAAAAAAAAAAGAAAGAAAAGAAAATGTAATAAAGAATTGTTGTAGAATAAGAATACCAATGCCACCGTGGGCAGCAGACTGCAGTCTCTGGGGTTATCTTGTTAGCTGTTATAGAAGTTATTTGTATTTCTACTAGACACAGATCTTCAAGGCAATATGTAAATTCATTGTCCAAACTCCTCAGTAATAGCGTATAGCAAAGTTAATGCTATTCTTTCCTAGAAACTCAATTCCTAGGTGATCCTGTTAAATACTTTTCCCTTTGATATTGAAAGGATATGCTATCTTTATATGTTTTAGGCCACTTTTCTTAACCCTTGTCACCAGAGCAGGAAACTTGAGTGACATTTCAGGGTAGCATTCCTATTCCTGTGTATGCTGAAGTCCAGTAACCATAGACCTGTGTTCTCTTTTCTGATTGTGTAGAATTTTTTTTTTTTTAAAGATTTTATTTATTTGACAGAGAGAAACACAGCCAGAGAGGGAACACAAGCAGGAGGAGTGAGAGAGGGAGAAGCAGGCCTCCCGCCGAGCAGGGAGCCCTATGTGGGGCTCGATCCCGGATCTCCGGGATCATGACCCGAGCCGAAGGCAGTCGCTCAACCAACTGAGCCACCATCAGCCGCCCCTGATTGTGTAGACTTTATAGTTCCAGTTTTGACTGTCATCTCTTCATTCCACCTTCCGCTAATCAGATCCTCATTTATCCTTAGATATGGTAGCTTAATAGTTGATCTGCCTCCCTGTCTATAGGTCTTAAATGCAAAATTTTGAGTTTTAGGCCCTTCATAATACAGATTGGATTTGTTTCCAGGTCTAGGTTCTTCCCAGATCTCGTGTTTGAGTGCTGATGACTTGCTCAGCATTCTTCCATTGTGACTTCTTCATTCCTCTGTGCCCTTCTCATTCCTGTCTTTTTAAGATGGCCCCTCTCAATCTGGTCAGGGCAAAATTAAATTTCCTTTTCTGATACTGCTTCACGGATCATTTAGTGCATTTCTGACAATTTGTGGATTGGTCAGGTTTTTTTTTTTCTTTTCTTTTTTTCCCCAAAGAACTGTGAAAGGATTAGAGTCTTTAAGATATGCTTCAGTCTTGGAATGTCATGGTTTTTTAATGTTTGACTCTTTAAAAAAGGTAAATGTGTAATTATGTTTGTTTGGCTATATAACCTAGTTCTAAAGGGTATGGACTCTAGGTCAAATCTATGTTTGAATGTGGCATGGTTACCTGTTGGCCTCGTGATATTAGGATTATTTTACCTAAGTTCCACGGTTTATCTGAAGGAAGGTAATTTCCAGTACGTATTTTTTTATAAGGTTGTAGAAATTAGATGAAAAGGCACTTAGCCTCGGACATGGTAAACAGAGTAAACATTACCCATAATTTTTTTTTTTTTAAGATTTTATTTATTTATTTGACAGAAACACAGCGAGAGAGGGAACACAAGCAGGGGGAGTGAGAGAGGGAGAAGCAGGCTTCCTGCCGAGCGGGGAGCCCGATGTGGGGCTTAGTCCCAGGTGTCCTGGATCATGACCTGAGCCGAAGGCAGTCAATTAGCAACTGAGCCACCCAGGCGCCCCTACCCATAATTGTTTTTATTTTAGTTTTTTACTTTAAAATCTGCATCTTTCCACTAAATATTGTTTTCTAGTGTTACGATATATAATTTGAAAATACTATTTTATATGTCATACAACATTCAGTATTCTGTCATGACGTTGAATTGATTTTGATGCCCCTAAATTGAAATAAACACTTAACTGACCCAATTCTTAAGTCACGTCGCCCTTTTTCCCTGTACCCAGTGACTCTTCCTCCTCCTTTCTGCTCCTTGTAGGTGGGGATTGTTTCATGTCTCTCAGCACCTCTTACCCCTTGCTCTTAGGAAAGCTGGAAGATTATTCATTTTTGTTTTAAAGATAGTCTCGGGCGCCTGGGTGGCTCAGTTGGTTAAGCGACTGCGGTCGGCTCAGGCCATGATCCTGGAGACCCGGGATTGAGTCCCATGTCAGGCTCCCTACTCGGCGGGAAGCCTGCTTCTCCCTCTCTCACTCCCGCTGCTTGTGTTCCCTCTCTGGCTGTGTTTCTCTCTGTCAAATAAATAAAATCTTAAAAAAAAAAAAACCCAAAAAAAAGATAGTCTTGTTTGAAGTCCTTGACATTCTTACTTATGAAAAAATGACTACTTCTGTAACCAAGGGTGACTTATGCCATTTTATTGTGGAGTTGTTTAATACTGCCACTGGGATATTTAACTTACCATACGTGCTCTTAAGTCTAGACTTTTTTTTTCTTTTGGACCTAGTATGTGGAGTCGTTCACATGTGTAGTTCTGGATGCCATTTCTTGCAGTCTGAAAGTCTATAAGCCATATCTTGTTGCATGCAAGCTACTTCATTTTTTAACCCTTCCCTTACCTTATTCGTAAAGTAGGAATAGTAAAATGGTTTATAAGGCTCATTGGCACATTTATATTTTGCTTAATAGAATAAACAGAGGAGTAACATGTTAGGGAGTTGTTTATTACTGTTGTGATTAAACTCTAGTTTCAGAATCTGAGCCCAAACTAAGTCACCTTTGGAGGACCATGCTTAAATAGAGGACAAAAGAAGTGATTTGGGGGAAATAATGGATAAGTTCACTTTCAGTGTTCGTTCTGGAAGCTGAAAACTTTTCTGCAGACACCATGTTTGGATATAAGTATTAGCTTTTTTATAGTGTTATTATCCTTACTGTGAAATAATGCAGTTTTTTTCGGTTTTCAGTGTTGCCTCTCAGATAGGTAATGGGTAGTGATTACATGAATAAACACCTTAGTTCACTTTGGGGCTGTTCATAAACTCCATTCTGCATTACTAAATTGTAGATTTGCTTTCCAGTCCATCAGATGTCCTTCATGGGATAAAAATTGTGCATAAATACTAACCTCTGTGGTATTCTTTTACACTTGGCCATTTGATTAGGAAGAACTACCACATCCTAAAGTTAATTTTTGCAATCTGCTTCTCTTGGTTTTCTGAGTTTTACACTAAATGAATGGCTGAATTTTTAAGTTTTTTTCCCCTGACCTTAACCTGTCTTTTGTGATTTTTGAATTAGAAAATTGGAAAGAAAATCAATTTCCAAAATGACTGCAGTTGAAGTTTCTTTGGAAGAATATTCTTTTTATAAAATTTTAAGAATGAATTTTTAAATGTAGGTTAATACGCAGTTCTGTTTTTCCTGAAAAAGTTTTGTTTGCCTGAAGAACTAAATACTTATCTATTTGTCAGAGAAAGTACAAGCATAGGAGGGAGTGGCAGGCTGAGGGAGTCAGAGGTTGGATCCCAGGACCTTGGGATCCTGACATGAGCCGAAGGCAGACAATTCACTGAATGAACCACCCAGGCATCCCAGAACTAAGTAACTTTTTCACATACTATTTCACCTAACAGCGAGTATGTATTTTGGACACTTAGCTGTGAACAATGTCAGTCACAAGTTTTAGTCTTGAACGTACTCATTAGTGTTTTTATGCTTCTATTGAGGTCAAAGTCCTTTATGCCATCTATTTTATTTCAATTCTTTAGGAATTATTATCAGAAGTTTTTGGTGAAAAAAGCTCGATGATTAGTTTCACAAAAACAAAGGTAATAGAAGAGTACTGTGTTTCAGGACTTGATAGCTAGGGTTACTAATAGACTGGACTTAAAATTTCTAGTTTCAAGATGAAGATGGAATCTTTTGAGTTCATATTCATTTCAGGTTAAAACAAATTCTGGCAACATAGATTTTATATTGGTGTAACTTGTATGTGTTTTAAAGTTTAGTTAGTAAAATATGTTAGGCATAAGTAGTGGTTAAGACACTACTAAATATTCATATAAGAAGAAGGAAAACCATTGCACAATAAAAACTTTTGGGCCCTTAATCTGGAGCCAAACAGGAGTTAAATTTGATTGAAGTTGAGGTGGTGGTGATCTCCAGAGGGATAGATCTCCTCAGTATCGGGATTCAGAGACTTGAATATTTTTGGATTTGTCTGTAATGTAAAGAGTTGAACTTGGTCTTCCTGGAGGGGGTCTCTTCCAGCTTTGGATTTATTGGTAACCTGGCAGAGGGGCACCTGTATGTATCCTGTGCTAATCTTACATGTACTTCTTGAGGTTTTAAACTCCAAAGTTTAACAGACCCTGTCTTCCTCCCTTGAAGATCAGCATCCCCCACCCTCCAAATTGTATTTATTTGACAGAAACACAGCTGGAGAAGGAACACAAGCAGGAGGAGTGAGAGAGGGAGAAGCAGGCTTCCCATTGAGCAGGAAGCCTGATGTGGGGCCCAGTCCCAGCACTCCGCGACCATGACCTGAGCTGAAGGCAGACACTTAATGACTGAGCCACCCAGGAGACCCCTTAAAGACCAACTTAAGCAGTACCTACCTGGCTGGCTCACTTGATGGAGCATGCAACTCCTGATCTTGTGGTTGTGAGTTCAAGTCCCATGTTGGGTGTAGAGATTACCTAAACATAAACCTTTAAAAAAAAAAAAAAGAATAAGTTATGCTTTAAATCTTTTTTTTTTTTTTTTTAAGATTTTATTTATTTATTTGACACAGAGAGAAATCACAGGTAGGCAGAGAGGCAGGCAGAGAGAGGGGGAAGCCAACTTCCTGCTGAGCAGAGAGCCTGATGTGGAGCTCAGTCCCAGGACTCTGAGATCATGACTTGAGCTGAAGGCAGAGGCTTAACTTTCTGAGCCACCCAGGCGCCCCTCAAGTTAGGCTTTAAAAACAGGTAGCACTTTGGTAAATAAGTGTTTTCTTCTTCTTCTTTTTTTTTTTTTAGTGTAAATAAGCGCCTTCTTACTTGTCACCCTTTCTCTCTTAAATCTCAAGAATTATCTATAAGCAGGTCGTGGGCTGATAACGGTCCTGGTGGACAAGCTCTGAAGATGTTGGGGGTGTTATTTAGATTACTTGGGTAACTACAGTTCAGAATAACCAGTGTGATTTAGACTCATTTGAATGACTTAACACCCCATGATGGGCAGAATGCATTTCATAGTGGAAACTAGGCAGGTGAGATCTACCAAACTTGTTTAATAATAGTCTTTGCTTTTCAAAGTGAAAGGAGTGGTATCACGCTGTTCTCCTCTATCCGTGCTGTTTAGGGTAGAGGAGAACAGTGATGTTTGAATTGGTGAAGCTTCTTGGGTGAATTCCGAGATAGAACAGCTTTTATTTAGTTCTGTAATAGGGTGCAGTTGTTCTTGGGTGCAGTCCAGTAGGAGAGCTCTTTTAAAATACCTCCAGTTTCTACACCCGCAGAATTGGAATCTCTGAGGGCAGAAGCCAGGCATTCATATTTTGACAAAGCTTTCCAGGTTATACTGTGAAGCTCATCCTTGATTAAAAATGCTGTTGTGTTTATAGGAAAATTCACTTTGAAACTGTATTGCCAGAAGTTTAAAACTCACCTTGACAGTGGTTTTTATGGTGAAGTCTTCCTCAATATGTTGTTTTGCCACAAGTATTCTTTTGAGTGTTACGTGGTTTGCATGGATTTCTCATTTAATCCTCCTCACTGCTCTGGGAGGTAAGTTCCTTATTCCCATTCGGTAAACAGAAGCACAGAGAACAAATTGTGTGGAATCCGGAATCAAACTCAGCTAGTGGCAGTTTAACTCCGGAGTCTTGCGTTTCTAATTCCTCTGCTTAGAGTGACATACCTTATGATTTTAAGAAAAGAAACAAAAAAATTAAAAATGACTCCTTTTATTGCAGACTTCAGACTCGAGGTCCTCTTTTTTTTTTTTTTTTTTTTAAGATTCTATTTATTTGACAGCGAGAAACACAGCGAGAGAGGGAACACAAGCAGGGGGAGTGAGAGAGGGAGAAGCAGGCTTCCCGCCGAGCAGGAAGCCCGATGTGGGACTCGATCCCCGGTCTCCGGGATCATGACCTGAGCCAAAGGCAGTTGCCCAACCACCTGAGCCACCCAGGTGTCCCTAGGTCCTCTTTCTTAATGGCAGGTAGTTTTTTTGTTTCTTTTTTTTACAAGATTTTACTTGAGAGAGAGTGAGAGAACCAGCGGTACAAGCACGGGGAGGGAGCAGCAGGCATAGAGAAAGGGAGCAGCAGGCGCTCTGCTGAGCAGGAAGCCCAGGGTGCCACTATATCCCAGCGTTGAGATCATGACCTGAGCTGAAGGCAAATGCTTAACTGACTGGGCCATCCAGGCGGCCCTCAGCAGCAGGCAGTATTAACAAAGTCTGATTTATGATTCCTTCCATCAGTTTGCAATGTGTAGACAATGTATAAGGATACATATGTGATCTCTTAAATATACATACACACAGCTGGGACTTCTCTATACCCTTTAACGGATCTTGGAGGAGATCATTCCATATTGGTACATGTAAATTTACTTTTTCTCTTTCTCAGTGTTTTCATATTATTTCCCGTTTTTCTTTCTAAAATTCATGATAATCACCTTAGTAATTTGAACTTTCTCACTCGTTTGTTTAGTATATATCAATTGATGATGAGGCCATATGTGACAGAAACAGTCCTTTTCTACTGATTTGGGTCAACCTGTAACTCAAAAGAAAACCCATTTCCTGATACAGGGCATGGGATCTCTTAAAACAAAATCTAGTAATAGATTTAGTCATGATTAATTTGCATTCTCTGTAGCACCAGTTCCTGTAATGTCACAGTCTCTTACCTCCCTGGTAAATGGAATTAAAGAGCTCTACCTGGAGTTTGACTCGAGGCTTAAGAAATTTGTGAAGGTTTGATTTATACAAATTGTGATTCTTCAGTTGAACTGATTTTGAGTATCGGCATTTTTTTTCCTGTATAAAATTAAATTTCTTACAGAAAGTTCACATTTATGATTGAGAACCACGTTTTGAACTGAGTTCTATTTATAAGTTATTCTCTCAGTTTCTAACAACTCTTTGGGGTAGGTGATATACTGATTTCACAGAAGAGGTAAATGAAATCTAGAGATTAAGTGTCTTGTCCAGGATCACAGCTGGCATATCTGATGTTGAAATCTAGGATATCTGGGATCCTTGAGTCGCTTTTTCCTCATTTCTCCATAGTTTTATGGTTTCTTCTGTATTTATGATGGCATTTGTTATTCAGCAATACTGTGAAGTAGGCATGACGTGTTGTTTTTTATTCTGTGGCTGAGGAGTTGGGGGCTAGAGGCTCTGGTTTGTACAGAGGCAGACTCCTCTAATAACCTGTTCTGTCATAGGACTTGAGCCAAGGTATTCTGATACTGGGTGCAGTGCCCTTTCCTACACACCACAGGAATTGGAGAAGCAACGATAAATTTCTGCTTGTGCTCTTGTTTTCTTTGAGAATTTCCTGGGTGTTCCGTGCAAAATCTATGGTAATTTTATGTGCTTTTGGACCACATGCCTTGAATTTGGTATATATCTGACATCTTACAATATACTAATCAGATTTCAAATAAGGCAGTCTAACATTGGTGAGGGCTGTACAGATGATTTACATAAAATTTCCCCTTCATCTGTGATATCCTTCATTTGGTCTCTGTGTCATACCACATATAGCTGATACTTTTTTCTCTCTTTTTTTTCCCTTTTAGTGAATGGTAGTGTCTAGAAAGGGTATGTCCCTTCAAGAGAGAGGTGCCAATGTCCAACCGGCCTAATAACAATCCAGGGGGGTCACTGCGACGTTCACAGAGGAACACTGCCGGGGCCCAACCACAAGACGACTCGATAGGAGGAAGGTATGTATTTGATGGTAATTTGAAAAGTGATTGGTGAAAAAAAAGCTGTTTGAAAAACCTTATTATGAGGACAAAAACTTAAATGGTTCACTACAAATGGGTGAGCAAGTAACACAAATAAAACTGGAATTCAAAGCCGTTCTTTCATCATTGCCCAAATGTGTGCTAGGCTCAAAGAATCGTTGCCAGTCATCACCATTATCAGAAATCTGAGTATGGGTCACGAACATACGGTATGTCCTGTTTGGCTTGCCCTTTCTCTTCACTCTTACACCTGTGCTATCGCACGGCTTTCAGTTGATCATTTGTGGTGCCTTTCTTTATGCGTGGCTTTATTTACTTTAGAAAGGAAGCATCATTTGTTTTAAGATTTTGAGTTCTGATGTCTGGCTTTTGCGTTTTTTTCCCATCTTACTCTTTGACAGCATATGGATGCTGACAGGCTGGTGAGGCAGTCTGGCTTTGTGGGTTATCACTTCGTCATTTCCTTAGCGGTCTGCTGGTTAGCAGGTTTTTCATCAGAGTACTTGTATAGGAGGTAGTGTGAAGCATCAGATGCATTTCTCTGGAATAAAAATTTCTTGTCTCATTGAGCCAAGGATTGTCAGTTTATGTATAAAATACTCTGAACTTTACTTGCAAGGCCTTACTTCTCCCACCCATGTTTAGCTTGTAGTCGATAATGGCAAGATCCTAATAAGATTACCTGATAGAACATTTGGAGGCACTACCATGTATATATTGTCTAGTAAATTATATAAAAAAAGGTCAAATGTGAAGAGTATATCCTCTCCTTTTGAGGTTGGGCTGTTTTGGTAGTTAAAGCTGTGGGCTTCAGACTAGGACAGAGTTCTGTTCAATGACTGTCTCTGCCATTAAATAGCTGTGTGTCCTTTGTTCTGTCTTTTAGGAAATCTCAAGTTCTTGGTCACAGTGGAGGGATATCTGTGTCATAAGGCTGTTGGTTAACTTCAGCGTTTGTGCTACCCTGGTAGCACGGTGCTTAGTTCAGAGTGCTGTTCTGCACTTGTTTTTTACATTCAAATTATCCTTTGTAGCAGCCACACTTTATCTATTGATTAAAAAATAACCCCTCCGTTACAAAACTTTGCTTGTTTATTTTAGAGAATTTGGAAAACACATAAGAGTGTCAAGGAAAACATTTTAACAATTCAAATATTACCACTGTTAACATTGGCATAGTTTCTTTCCTTAGTTGTCTGTACCTCATGAATATATGTGCCTCTGTGTGCATGTGTTACACGTAAGTACTTGTACCATTTTGGGGGTGCCTGGCTGGCTCAGCCAGTAAAGCATGTGACTTTTGATCTTTGCGTCATGAGTTCTGAGCTCCATGTTGGGCATAGAGATTACTTTAGAAAAACATACAAAAAAAAGAAAAGTCAGTAAGTAACTTGGACCTTTTGCACAACTGCAGTTCTCCATAGTAATACTCCGATTCTGTTTGAACTCTTGCTCATGACCAATAAACATTTTGGTCTTCATACCGTACCCTGGTTCTAAAACTACCACAGCGATGTTTCTGCACCATCGTCTTTTTCTGTATGTTGGTGTTAAATATTTTATTGTATTATGTGTTTTTAAAATATGAGGGGGAAATAGAAATGGCAGTGGTTAATATTAGTTAGATGTATTTAAGTAACTAATAAAGTTGTAACCATATGGAACTGTAATTTGATTTGTAGATTGGCACACTTTTGTCATAGTTTATTTGCTTTAAATCTGTCAATCATGTTCAGGTGGTACAGCAACTGTGGAAAACAGTATTTAGGTTTCTCAAAAAATTAAAAATAGAAACACCATCCAATTCAGTAATTCTGCTGCTGGGTATTTACCCAAAGAAAACAACACTAATTTCAAAAGATACATGTGCTCCTTTGTTCAGTTCAGCACTGTTTATTTATAATAGCCAAGTTATAGAAGCACCCTAAGCATCCATCATTAGGAATGATGGATGAGGAAGATGCGATGTATGTATACAGTGAAATAATACTCAGGCATAAAAAAAAATGAAATCTTGCCATTTGCATAAACATGAATGGAGCTAGAGGGAATTGTGCTAATTAAGTCAGTTAGAAAGACAAATGCCATATGATTTCACTTATATGTGTAATCTCAAAAGCAAACAAACTAAAAACAGAAACAGATTCATACAGAGAACAAATTGATTGTTGCCAGAGCAGGGAGAAAGGTGGGTGGCAGGATGGGTGAAGTAGGTGAAGGGGATCAAGAGTTCAAACTTGAAGTATTAAAATAAGTCACAGAGGCGCCTGGGTAGCATAGTCATTGGATGTGCCTTTGGCTCAGGTCAGGATCCTGAAGTTCCTGGATGGAGCCCTGCATTGGCTCCCTGCTTGGTAGGGGGCCTGCTTCTCCCTCTCTCACTTCTGCTGCTTATGTTCCCTCTCTAGCTGTGTTTCTCTCTGTCAAATAAATAAATCTTAAGAAAATAATAAGTCACATGTGAAAAATACAGGGAATATAGTCAATAGTGTAATAATGTATGTTGACAGACGTAATAATGTATGGTGACTACACTTATTGTGGCGAGCACTGAGTAATGTATAGATTAGTTATAGCACTGTATTGTTCACCTGAAACTAATATGACATTGCCAACCATAGTTCAGTAACAATTTGCAAAAAAATAATTGTATGCTAAATTGCACAATTGTAGCATAAATATAAAATTTAAAAGCGTGTTTGGAGTGGCAGAAAACCTGTCAAGGAATATATAGCAGAGTATAATGAGGGTTTTTGTACTTTAATCCCTTCTCCCTTTGAATAATGTAACCAATTTCACTTCTTACAGTTTCAACTTTTGCATGTTTTCAAAAAACATTTCCTGGCAAAACTAGCACATAAAAGAGGGCCAAGTCCTGCCCTCCCCTCGCTTAAAACCCGGTATCATTTATATCATTCACTTTGTCCCTGAAATGGTTTAAAAACACATGACTTTTAAAATCTTTTATGTTCCATTGTGTGACTCTACCATAATTTAGTAGTAACTCAGAATATATATATATATTCTTCCTTTTATGGAGGTTTGACTATAGATATATATACATATGTGTGTGTGTGTGTGTGTGTGTGTGTGTGTGTGTGTATATATATATATATATATATATTCTTCCTTTTATGTAGATAAGTATAATTATGATCAGGACATTGAAATTTAGAATGTTAGCCAAAAAAAATCTTACCAGTTTGACTAAGAATGCAAATTAGGGGATATTCATTCAAATTTATTTTCTCTTCTTAGCTTGCTTCTTTGCTCATGCAGGATCTTGAACCTGGAAAGGACCTTTTTATCAAAGCCCAGGCTGACATTGAAACCCCTATTAGGGTGTGCTATACTAGAAGTGATCTAACTTCCAGAAACATCTGGTGATTTGGGGGGTGAGAGAAAGAGGACTGGAATAAGTTGGGAGGGAGCAATTACAGCTGTATTTTCATCCTCTTTATCCTCTTTATCTGACTCCTGTTGATTAGCTTTCCTAAGTAAAATGCTGTTGTTGTCAGCTTTTGATTCAGAAGTTGACCTTATCTTGAAAATGTAATCATACTGGGGTGGTTAAGCATCTGCCTTTGGCTCAGGTCATGATCTCAGGGTCTGGGATGGAGCCCTGTGTCTGTCGTGCTCTCTGCTTGGCAGGGAGCCTGCTGCTCCCTCTGCCTGCTGTTCCCCCTGCTTGTGTGCCATGTGTGCACTCTTTTTTTTTTCCTCTCTCTCTCTCAAATAAAATCTTTAAAAAGAAAGAAAGTGTACTCCTAGTGAGACAGTGGTTCAGCTCATGATAATAACATCCACAGCAACAGTAGTGCATTGTTGTTGTGTTTTAAGTTAAAAATTTTTGTATACATGTTTTGCAGTAGAGACTCATAGAAACTCTGAATGCTAAATAGGTCTATAACCCCTGTTCACGGAATATGGTAGTTTGCTCAACTTTATACTGCTAGTGTGTAGAACCTGATTACCAACCACTTGACTCTAAAGTCAGTGATTATTTTTATTATGCTGAACTCTTGTTACTGCACAGACCACTTAATCCATATGATAGAGGACCTGGAGGAGGTATGAAGTCTGTATAATGGAAGAATATTAGCTCATTCAGTTGAGGACATAATTAGCAGTTTTTCCCTCCTAGAATTTTTTAAATCATTCATTTTTAAAATCCTCTCTCTCTCTCTCTTTCTTTCTTTCTTTCTTTCTTTCTTTCTTTCTTTCTTTCTTTCTTTCTTGTTTTTAAATAAAAAGATCAAGCTCTCTTCATCAGGCTCTCTTCTTTGCATAACTTTTTCCTATGACGATTCCTTCCCTTCCCCCAAATCAAGGTCACTTACCTTTTCTTTTCTTTTTAGAAGAATAGTTTTCATTCATCCTTAAGCTAATAGAAATTAGGATCTTTGGTATATATTTAATCTCCCCTGATTATTTTCTCTGCTCTGTTTTCCTCTGTCCTTGTTCTCTATCCATAAATGAACTAGATTTCTTCCTCCTCTCTTCTATGATTTCTCTCTTTCCTTTTTGTAGTTCTTTGGGCTATAATTGATCTGTCCTTCTCTTTTCTGTTCTGTGTCAGGTTGTTTGTTTGTTTGTTTGTTTGTTTGTTTTTTAAGACAGAGCGAGCTGGGGCTGGGCAGGGGAGGGAGTGGTGGGAATCTTAAGCAGGCTCTTCGTCCAGCAAGGAGCCTGATGCAGTCCTCTTACTACGCTGAGATCCTGACCTGAGCTGAAATCAAGAGTCAGATGCTTAATCTGACTGAGCTACCGCCCCTTTCTGTCAGATTTTTTGATGGAGTAAGGAAATGCTTGAATCCAGTCTACTCTACCTCCCTAGCCCCATTAAAAAAATTTGTATGCAAAATTTAACTTATTTATTATGAAGTAAAAACTCAGTTATATAAGATCTGTTGGTAATAAGTTTTTGTTAACATTGTCAGAGCAGGAACTTTTTAAAATTTTTTAGCCAGTGTTAATTGTACAGAAAGTAAATAGATTGGTGTTTTGCTCTAAAATGTTTCAGTTGGCTGAGATACAGAAAAGCACAAGAAGAACTTGACTATCCAGAGATAAAGTATGTGCTAACATTTTGATTTTTATGTCTTGAAAATACCATTTAGCATGTAACTTATTACGTAAATACAGTTTTGGATACTTTTTTTTTTTAAAGCTCAACATCCTAACAGGTTTTTTTGGTAATTGTTTACAGATGGCCACTTGACGTGCTAAATCAATATGTGACATTTTCCAAAATGACTTTTTAGTTTTGGATAGTTAAATGTTTGCATTGGGAAAGTTGTTGCTCATGCTTAATGTTTATATTTCAGGTGTCTCTTAAGGATAGGTTCCCAGAAGTGAAATTGCTTGGTCAAAGGGAATTTTTTATGGTCAGCTTGTTTCACATATGGTCAGTTTTTTTCACCCATTTACTTACTTGTCACCATTAGGAAAAATAGTGCTTTTTTTTTCAACATTCTGTTCATGTTATTTTCACCTTGTTAATTTGATAAGGAAAAAAAATCACATCTATTTTATTTTATTGGTGTTTCTGTAATAATGAGGTTAAGCATTGGAAAAATAGGTTTAAGGAATAAGATCTGAGTGAGAATATTTTTCGACATAAGCATACCAGTAAGTTAGTATATGTTGTCAGTTTCCCTTCATTAAACTGTGCAGTAGAACTGATCTTTAAAGTCACTCAGCCGATGTGAGCCCCTCTCATAACAGTAACCCTTTTTTGTTGAATTATTTCCCTCAGTTCTTCACCGCTGTGGTTTGAGTGGTATTTACTCTTTTCCAACATGATCATACTCTGCTCTTGGCTGCCCATTTCCTAGTCTTTTGCCAACACTGGGAGGATATATAGTCCTCCGTTGTTCTGAGCTCTTTGGTGGGACTGGGGTGGTCATATGATTCAAACTGGAAACTTTCTCCTTCCTGGTAGCAAAGAGAAGATGTGACTCTGAAGTGGCCAAATGCACATCTCCTGCCTTAGGGAAGAAGATGGACAGGCAGAGAAAAGCAAATACATCATTTCTGGCAAGTTTAAGTTCTTAGTTCTGTAGAACTATGTTGACTCTTGTCCTCTCTACGTTTGATTGTTTAGCTGTTTTGAATCTTAAAGATTTTATTTATTTATTTATTTGAGAGAGCGTGAGTGGGTGCAGGCAGGGGGAGGGGCAGAGCGAGAGAGAACCATAAGCAGACTGCCCTGAGCTGGGAGCCCAACCTGGGGCTCAATCCCATAGCTCTGTGAGATTACCACCTGAGCTGAAATCAAGAGTCAGATGCCTAACCAACTGAGCTGTCCAAGTGCCTCACATGTATATTATTTTAATAAAGCCTTTTTTGGCTTTAAAGAGCCTTGTCCTGCCTTAATGTACTTGTAATCCAAACTCCATATAGGATTGTATTCATCCATTTGTTAGAACACCATGCTAGTAAGTCCCATGCTAGAGGGCAGTTATAAAAATGAGAGTAGAAAGCCTTTATTACAAGCTGTTCCAACTCAGTAGGGGAAATGGGCATGTAGGTGATTATTAGAGTCAGGTGAGAGACATTTCTAGCGATGATCTCATTGATTGGGGCTCGGAATACTGAAGAAGCAGTTGCAAAGCAGGTGGTACATGTCAGCTATATTTGCCTCTACTTGACACATGGCTTTGCTCTGAAGTGATAGGTGTTCAACAAATACTTGTGTGGGTTCGAAATAAAGTTGACTTCCTTGGCATTCCTAGGCACAGAAATATGACCATCTTTTATGGAAATGGTCATGAAAAGATGACTGGAGTGAAGACAGAGTAGAAATAGGGCAGGGTTGAAATGGGCCACGTAACAGGGTGGGTGAGAGTATGCTGCAGCAAAAAAACAGCTAAATCATTCTTGTCTTTAACAATCTAGCCACCAGAACACGTGCCCGTCCTGGGTCGGCTGCCGGCGCTGCTCTCTGCACCTGCACATTCAGGGATTCACGCAGATTGCTCTGGCAAGAGCTCGTGGGGAATTGCCCTGTGGCTCTCCAAGGCTTCCCTCAGAAGGGATTCATATCTGCTCACATTCCCTTGACAGAACAAGTTGTGTGGCTACACATAACTTCCAAGTAGTTTGGCAAGTGCCACCCTACCATGTGTTCTGGTCAGAGGGGAAATACAATATTTGTAAACCTCACATTGTAACTGTCAAAGGCCGTTGAAACATTTTTTTATTCTTACTCCCATGTCTACAACTGACCATTTGTTTCCTTCCCAAAATTTTGGTGCAGTATAGCCATGTGTACAGTGTATTTTCTTCGAATCTCTTACTTAATTCACCAGTATGGATGCCTTTTTTAATATTCTTTTTGTGTGTGTGCCTTCTGTCTCTTTTTTTATCTTGACCTTCAAACTTTATTCTCTTTGGGAGGATGAGAATGTTAATGGCCGACACGGTTAGAGTGGTGTGAAAATGATCTCATTGTTTCTTAGGACTAAATTGAAACCACGTTTATAAAAACATATACTAGAGTTAGCCAGGTTACTGGTTAACTTGCTCCTTTCAGTAATGGTGAATCTTACTACTATAATTAGGTGCTCTGCATTTTAGCCTCCCAACCATGTATACACATACTCTTTTACTTCTAGCATGTTTTGGTAATGCTGAGAAGGCTAGTCTGTCCCACCGGGCCATTGGGCTGGGAGGCAAGATTTACAGTGTTAAACAGTCACACAGTTGCACTTGGTCTAAGGATGAACAGAGGCTACTTTTTTGTAGTTGGAAGTTTCACACATAGGATTCTTTTTTTTTTTTTTAAGATTTTATTTATTTATTTATTTGAGAGCGAGCGAGCACAAGAGGGCAGAGGGTCAGAGGGAGAAGCAGACTTCCTGCAGAGCGGGGAGCCTGATGTGGGACTCGATCATGGAACTCCAGGATCATGACCTGAGCTGAAGGCAGTGGCTTAACCAGCTGAGCCACCCAGGTGCCCAGGATTCTTTTAAAAAATATTTTACTTGATAGTGAGTGAGAGAGCACACAAGGGAGAGGGAGAGGGAGAAGCAGGCTCTCCATTAAGCAGGGAGTCTGATGTGGGACTGGATCCCAGCATCCTGGGATCATGACCTTAGCTGAAGGCAGACATTTAACTGACTGAGCCACCCAGGTGTCCCTTGCAAATAGGATTCTTCATAGTTACCTGTGGTAAGTTCTTTCTTGGAGCAGCAAAATAATACCTTATGTGTTTTGTAAGTTTCTTTGCAGTATAGATTTCTTGCTTTAAATCACTATGTGAGATTGTGTTTAAAAGTCACATGATAAGCATATTGGAAACTTGTAAGATGTCAGCTTGTCAGCTGCCATAAATCGTTCATATCATTAACTGAGGCTTTGATTCTTCTGTCCCTCAATATTGAGGGAACCTGATGGTCCACACACCAGTTTTTACAAATGCTTTCTCAGTATCAGAATGTTTTTCTAGAAGAATATGGGTGTGAATGAAAAAAGGAATATATACAAATGCTCCTTCCATAGTTGAACAGCAAGTTTAGCATCACACATGGAAGGCTGTGTCTTGGTAATAGGGAAAGCAAAAGAAAGCAGGAGGGCACCATTTTTGACATACTTTCTTCCATTTTTTTGGAATACCATTTTCAAAGCCTGAAGTCATTTAACTTGACATGTATATAATTAGGGACAGAAATACCAAAATGGATAGGCAAAATTCCATAGCTATAGATGTAGACCTTTTCCTTTGCTCTGAGTCCTAGGTATAGCGCAGGGTTTCAGATTCAGAGTCAGAATGCCTGGGCTCAGTCTTAACCTTCCCTGCATATGGGCCTACATCTTTAAAGTGCAAATAGACCTGCCTTGGGTGTCCTTTGAGGATTAAGTTGGATGATGCATTTAAAAAATAAATGTAATGTTTATCACATAACCATACTTTTAAAAGTATGTGTTCTGGGGTCATCTTTTTTTTTTTTTTTTTTTTTAAGATTTTATTTATTTGACAGAGAGAACACAGCCAGAGAGGGAACACAAGCAGGGGGAGTGAGAGAGGGAGAAGCAGGCTTCCTGCTGAGCAGGGAGCCTGATGTGGGACTCGATCCGGGGTCTCCGAGATCATGACCTGAGCCAAAGGCAGTCGCTTAACCAACTGAGCCACCCAGGCGCCCTGGGGTCATCTTAATAAGTTTTTACTCAGGGAGTTATAAAAGCCAGTCTACCTTAGAAATACTAAAGACTTATCACTAACCTGTCACTAATCACTAATTTACTTTGGATTACCTTGATGTTGATACTCTTTATCCAACTCCTTTGTGAAATGTGGGGAATGAAAGTATATTGAACTGTATGTTTCCCTTTTGGGGGCCATCTTTTTCCATAGTTTTGATTACATTTAACCCCTCTGCCTTGTTCCTGTTACACAGTGACGGATGTACTGTAGTTGAGTCATCCGTCCTCAGTATTACTTGGGTCCTTGAACATACAGAATTTTTTGCTTTTGCCTCGCTGTTTGTAATGCTGTCAGTCTCCTCCTGCAGACTGTTACAAAGGACCAAAATCTAGATCCATTGACAAGGTATTTAAGCCCTAGCCTGTCCTTTCAACCTTGTTTCCTAATGTAGCTCTGTGCTCAGGGAAATTAATACCATTTGCCAGGTGCCATGTGGGTTTCACATTTTCCTCCCTCCGCCTTTGCCTGTACTCTGCTTTTGACTCAAATGTTCTTTTTCTTTAGCTTTTCATTCTTCAGGGTGTGGTTTAAATCCAGGGAGTCTATAAAGCCCGCATTCTCCTGCTAGTAGTAATTTCTCCCTTTGTTCGGAACTTTATAGCACCTGGTAGATCACTGTTTTATGAGGCTCTGACCTGTTTGAGGACAGGAACTCAGCTGTGTGTTAGCTGTATTTATATGCCTTGTCATGACTTGCATATATTTGAGTTGGCAAACCTAACGAATCTGTTGAAATGAGTAGCTTGTTACAGTAGTTCTCAGCTCTATTCTATTAATATAATGCTCCCATCCTATAATGTGTATCATATAATGTAAACATCTTTATTCTGATGCCCCTTTATAAGCTTGAAGTGAATTAAGAAATACAACATACATGCCTAAGCAGTTTAGAAACATAAAGTGTTTCTAAATATATAGAATGTAGAAGCATTTTATAAGGGTAAAAATAAGCAAATAAAAGGAAAACAGTTGGTAACAAAATAAGATTATTTCAGTAGGTAAATGCTTGGACACACTGACACAAGATGGCAGTGTATTCAGATGCTTGCATCTGTATTTGAATTTATTGAATGTGACAGCAGCAGCACACTTAAATGCCATAAGCAGCATTTTCATTGTAGACTTTTCCAGATTGATATGTGACCCCTGGTAAAGCTGCAAAAAATGTAATCTTTTGTTGATTCCCATGGATTGCTGGAGAAATTTATGTATGTAAAAACCACGCAAACCTGAGAAATTGTGAGCTCATTTTACCTGTATCGCAGCCAGATTTCAAGTTTTTTTCACAAGGTTTTCATGTTACCAAGGCTACTTGAAATCTGTGGGTCATGGGACGATTTTTCATTTTGTCGGATTGTTCTATATTGCATGAGCTTTTGGTTTATTGTTTTTTTTTTAATCTCTAGTCCACTTCTGCTAAATAGCACCTGGTTCTTTAACATGTCGTCAAAATGTTCCCTAGAGGGAGGACCACTGATGTTAAAACATTGCTTTATAAAAAAGTTCTTTACTGTAAATTACAGAGTCCACTGGGCTAGCATTGTGCCATAACTAAACAAAGGAACATTGGTCAGACTAATCAGCTTTTGTTCTGTGATTGAAAATAGGAAAACAGTACATTTTGGTGAGAACATTAGTAATTTTTTCGTTTAAAGTAATTTAAATGAACTTTCCACCGTGATTATTGAAAATCAGTAACTTATTTAAAACATGCATTTAATTTATGAACATTATAAACAAAGCATATAATTTTTAGAAGACAAAAATACACTGTTAATTGTGTAAAACATAAAAGCATAAATATGCATGTGCATCTGTATACACACACAAAGAACAAATTTGGAGATAGATTTAATTAAGTCCCACATCTTTTATGTTTGGTAGTATGTACATGTATTTGAACTGTGAATATGTCTGGCACGAAAATTAGTTTGAAACAAAAT
Source organism: Spilogale gracilis (assembly GCA_004023965.1). Taxonomy (NCBI): domain Eukaryota; kingdom Metazoa; phylum Chordata; class Mammalia; order Carnivora; family Mephitidae; genus Spilogale; species Spilogale gracilis. The sequence continues at coordinate 19,236 of PITA01013112.1, forward strand.
TTAAGACCTGTGATTGTGAACTATTAACTGGTTACTTATAATTAGCCACTCATTTTACTTACCATTAAGACAAGGATGAGTTCTTTGATATAAGATACTAATCCTTTCTTTGGTAGCCTCTAGATTAGAGATGGTTTTTAACCCTTTGGACTACCAGGTATTTTATTAAATAGTAGTAAAAGTAGTAGTAAAAGTAAATTGAAGTATCTCGAAGGGGCAGTCAACTATGATTTGCCTATAAGTCAACAAGAGGCATTTAGGTCTTATAAAGGCACACAGCCCAGAGTTGATTCTGTTCTTTTGTAACCTGGGTTTCTTTAATGTGAGTTGGCCCATGTACACTTGCTAAATAGGGAAATGATGTCATTATAACATGAAAGTAGTGTTGATTCATAGGCAATTTTTCCTTTAGTGTTAATTCATGAGCTGAAGTAGAATAGACTTTTAGTTAGTGTGGAAGCTTTGGTAATCTATGAAGATCTTATGAAAAAGCTTGAAAATCTTATAGAAATGATTTACAGAAGTCACTTAGTGCAAGAAATAGCTAGCTCGCTGACTTCCAGAACCACTACACTTTGCACTGTTGAACACTTGAAGGAAGCTCGAAACCATTTACTCCTATATTTATAACGAAAGAAAATGAGAAAAAAGAAAGCATCCCCCGGATTGTATTTTTAATTTTGTTGAAGCTGGTCTTAAGAGAAAATACCTTTAAAAATTGACACTTAAAAGGAGAAAGTACAAAAATAAGATTCCAAAGAGTGGGCCAACTGTGATTATTGGTGCAAATGTTAGTGGAGATTTAAACTTTAAAATTGTGCCATAAGCACAATGGTGGTGTTTTTGTTAGGAACCTGATTATAAAATAATATATGCATTTGATTACTTTGTGCCCAGTCATATTTTCACCATTAGCCTGGTTATTTTTAGTGAGTGATTTTGCAGAAAGTGAGATGCCCCCCCCGCCCCCCACCAAGAATGTGTAAAGTATGATATAAAAGCTCCTGAATCCACACCCACTCACTTTTCCACCTATCTTTGGGCTGTAGTTTACTAAGTGGACTCATTCCGGTGCTGTCCAAAAGAGTTTGTCATGAATTTCACTGTGTTATTTTTGCAGATTTGATTTGTAGTGGCTATAAATTTTACTGGGTCTTAGATCATGCTTTTTAATAAAAATTAATGTTGAGTATTAAGGTCTGATAAATGAAGGAATTGGTTGAAATGAGCAAAAATGCTTCAAGGCTTGCTGAGTGTTGAATCCTGTGATACTCTAATTGGCTGTTCTAGATTGGACGTTATTATTTTGTTGAGATTTACTTTACAGTATTCTAAGCGTTAATAATTTATAAGTGGGCATAGTAAAACAGAGCCCCACTTTGGGAGGCCCCATATTGTTTCTTTACGGTACCATCTGGCTGCCTACTCTCTTGTGGTAAGCCGAGGGTTAGAAAACTATGTATGACCCATGGGATAGATCTAGCTTCCTGCCTGTATTTGTAAATAAAATTTGATTGGAAAATAGCCATGCCCACTTGTTTACATATTGTTTATAACTGCTTATGTGACACCCACTATTGCCCACAAAGTCGAAAGTATTTACTACCCTTGATGGAAAATGCATTAAGACCCTGCTAAACACTGGGTGGAAGGGTAGTAATGATCAGTATTTAATATTTTGAAATGTTTTTAACCAGTCTTCAGTGAGAATGGTACACTTAATTTTAGGAAAGGTGCAGTCAGGTCAATGTGGGCGTTGTTGATTTTAAGCTAGCTTTGTGAGTCAGTTTCGAAGATGGGTGGATTTTTTTTTTTTTTTTTTTTTTTTTTTTTTTGGTTTGTGATGAAATACTGAGTATTGAGAGTATTTATTTGATAAATCCTTTAGCTTGTTGAAGATGTAAGAACAATGGAAATTCAGGAGTTCATTTAGTGGCTGTAAAGTTAGATTTGTTGAAGAGCCAGGAACAATTTTGGGGGGTAAAAGGAGGGCTCTGAGCATTGGGCTGATGTTGGTCAGATTCTGTTGACAAAGAGAATGAATTCTTTCCTTCATCACCTAGTTACTAACTAGGAATATATTATGATAAGCCTTTTTTTAAGACCACCATTTGAATAACTTAATTGAACGTTACCACAGAGTCATCTAACTCTGGATAAAGTTTTCTTTTAAAATGATTTTAAAATTATAATCAAGGAATACAGCAAAGGATATTTTAAATTTTGTAATGAAGTAGAAATTGTGATTCAATTAAAAAATGAATCCTTAGCAAACTTGACTAAAATAAGAATATAGAGAACCTGAATGACATAATTTATAGATACTGTTCTATAGATATTGAATTGCATATCCTGAAAACAGAACATTACACCTTTTAAAAAGTTACTGGGATGACTTAAAAGTTTACTCAGTTTCTTTTTTTAATAGAACTGTCAGATCTATTAGTAAAAATGTAACAAAAATAAGCAATTTCTAGAAATTAAATCTCTCTAATAGGAAACTCACGGTTATAACATAATTTCAGTTTACAATGGAAGAATATCTAGGAAAAATGTGAACTAAATCACAGTGGATAAATCTTACAAGGTTCAGCTTGGACACACTTAGAAAAAATATATGTATTTTGAAAAATGCTTATATTCATTACTACAGTCAAGACTAAGACACTTGAAAAAACTAATGCAGAGTTTTTAAGTAGTTGATCTATACTAGTAAGCCTTTAGAAAGTGCTAGCCTGTCATATATTAAAATCTTAAAAATGAAAATGATATTGCAGACCCCAGAATACTTCTTTTTATTGAGAAGCTAATTTCATATCTTCTTTCAAAAAATCCAGTAATGAACTCTTCTGGAAAAATGGAAGAAAAAAATAAGAGACGAGAAACCTTAGAGCATCTTTTTGAAGAAATGGTCGAACTTGTATATGTTAAGAACTGTGTGGCATCCCTACAGATTCAATTAGAATCGTCATGTGAGGTTTCAGTGACTTATTTCTAAGTTCCTTCCAGATGATGTTCAGAATGAAAACCTTTAAAGAAATTTTTTTTTAACAAACAGCTTTGGTATTAATGAGACTTTGTTATTCTTATCAGAATATGCTCTTTTAATGTTATTTATGTGAAGGATGGATGTTGGCTGTGAAATAAGATAGTTGTATCTGTTACCATTAATATCTCTCACCTCTGTAACATCAGCTTTTCTGGGTATATATTAATGCATGCTTTCTTTATTGCTTATGTAAATCTGATGTAAAAAAAAATCTAACACAGGATTGTTTTATTACAAATAAAGCCAGCCGTATATCAGTGATGGACTCTCCTGAATGTTTTGGAATATTTTGTGGTCAGTTCTTCATTTCTTAAGATTGGTTTTTGGTGTACTTTCTATTGATTTAGTGCATTACATTCTTAGCAAATACCATTCTATCAATTTCATGTACGTTTATTTACTGTTTAGTGCTTCTAATGATTTTCTGTGTAAAATCAGTTTGAGAATTGATTTCATCTGCCTCTGCATTTACTGCACTAACCTGAATTTTAATCTACAAATTGGGTATCAGTATCATTGTGGGATCACAGACTGCCTATTCCGTAAAGATTTTAAGCTGTTAATACTCAGGTTGTCTATTAAAAGTAGTGTTTAGGTCTAAAGGCCAGATTTGTGTTTGCAAAAACATTTAGCATTTGTGAGTTTGCAGTACAATTGTTGAAAAATTCTTTATTGCTTAAGTAACTATAATACTGCTCCTCAGTCATGAAATTTGGTAATGAAAGACCTGCACTCTTGGGTTTTAAGGTGTTGATTCTAAGGCAAGTTTTTTGGCAAGATTATTTGGTAGAACAGTAATTTAATTATGGAATGGTTTGGGGGAAAGAATAGGGTCAAAAAGAACTGGGAGATGTTAAAAAAAAAACATAATTCACTTTTCAGTACTGTATTTGCATCTCAGTTTCCTGATAGATTTCTGTTTTGATTTTCTGCTGACAGGTCACATTTAGGGCAGGCAAAACATAAGGGATATAGCCCTCCTGAGAGTAGAAAATCTAATTCTAAGGCACCCAAAGTGCAGTCTAATACTACTTCTGAACTGTCAAGGGGACACCTTTCTAAAAGGTAAATCTTCACATTCCTTGTACATTTTCAAGGCAGAATTATTTGCATTTGAATCATTGCATAATATTGAAATTTAGCAGGTTATCCCAAGATGTTGTGATATGTGTTTTCATTCCCTGAATGTAACTTTGAGGATTAATAGTTACTTTGCAGTGGTGTTAATGCAGTAAGCTCTAGATAATGCATTTCCCCCCCCTGGTTAGAGAGCTGTGAGGTTCCCTTTTGATTAACAAACCATTATGGGCATCTGAAATGCCATTTTACCCCCCCCCCCTTTTTTTTTTTTTTTGGTTTTGTTTTTAGTTTTTTATTGGTAGAGCCAAAGGTCAGTGATTTCTTAAGATCTAATTGATAGGAGCCTTTTAGAAAGAATAGTACTATCCATTTTTTTAACCTTCATTTTGAAAGGGCATACATAAGTGGTTACTTATTTCAAGCTTTGACAAAGTTGTATTTATGAACAGAGCATCAGTATTCTAGTTTCAACTAGTTCTGAACTGCTAAGTATTTCTTTTCTTTTACTTTTAATTCTTGTTTTGTGGTTAGGAGGGTTAGTGTCAGTGATCTTTGGGCTGAAGAATTACTCTGATATAATCAAGTAATGAAATGTTTGATTTTTTTTTTTTTTTTAAAGATTTTATTTATTTGACAGAAAGAGAGATCACAAGCAGGCAGAGAGAGGAGGAAGCAGGCTCCCTGCTGAGCAGAGAGCCTGATGTGGGCCTACATCCCAGGACCCTGAGATCATGACCTGAGCCAAAGGCAGAGACTTAACCCACTGAGCCACCCAGGCGCCCCAAATGTTTGGTCTTCTAATTAAATATTTAATCATCCAAAGTCACACCTGCTTCCCTGCCTAGTTTTGAACCATTTGAAAACCTGTGTTTATTTAGCCTGGACTTAATCAGGGAACCTTTCGCATTTTTTTTTTTTTTTTTAAACACCTATTTGCCGAGACTAGAGAAGTTAATAAGTATTATATGACAGGTATGACGATGGCAGGCTGATATTAACTCTCTTCTTATCTGACCTCTCAGAAGCTGCAGTTCATCATCTGCTGTCATAGTTCCACAACCAGAGGATCCAGACAGAGCCAATACTTCAGAAAGGCAAAAAACGGGGCAGGTGCCTAAGAAAGACAATTCTCGAGGAGTGAAACGCAGTGCTAGTCCAGACTACAACAGGACCAATTCTCCTAGCTCTGCCAAAAAACCAAAAGCACTTCAGCATACTGAATCTCCCTCCGAAACCAATAAGCCACATAGTAAGTCAAAGAAGAGACATTTAGACCAGGAACAACAACTGAAATCCGCACAATTGCCGTCAACAAGTAAGGCTCATACCAGAAAGAGTGGGGCCGCTGGCAGTTCACGGAGTCAGAAGAGAAAGAGGACAGAGAGTTCTTGTATAAAGAGTGGTTCTGTGTCTGAGTCAACTGGTGCCGAAGAGAGATCTGCAAAACCCACCAAGCTGGCTTCAAAATCCGCCGCCTCGGCCAAAGCTGGGTGCAGCGCCATCACTGATTCTTCCTCTGCTGCCTCGACTTCCTCCTCCTCTTCTGCTGTCGCCTCGGCCTCCTCCACTGTACCACCAGGGGCCAGGCTGAAACAAGGAAAAGACCAGAACAAGGCCAGGCGTTCTCGTTCAGCATCCAGTCCCAGTCCCAGAAGGAGTAGCAGGGAAAAGGAACAGAGTAAAACTGGTGGCTCTTCAAAATTCGATTGGGCTGCTCGTTTCAGCCCTAAAGTTAGCCTTCCTAAAACCAAACTGTCTCTTCCAGGGTCTTCTAAGTCAGAGACATCAAAACCTGGACCTTCTGGATTACAGGCCAAATTAGCAAGTAAGTATATGGACACATCTTCTCTCCTCTTCTCCCCCCCCCCTTTTTTTTTTTAAATAATCCCCATGGAAATTTTTCTTGGTTTGTCAAAAGTGATTATGCTTTCAAAGTGGTCAGATTTTTTTTTCTTTCTTGCAGCTTGAGGCAGTCTTAGGTTTATTACTATATCCATTTGTAACAATACATAATATTTGATCATACATTTAGTTTTAATGAGACCAGTCAGTAATGCCTTCTTATTTCTCAGTGGTCCTATTGTGATGCCTGTATCTTTACCCCTTTAACACGTGCTACTAAGTTATTTGCTGTTATCAGGGTGGGACATCAAGTTGGATCTTCTTCCTTAACCACACAACAGAATTATTTCAATTATGAGTTGTTTTTGACCATGATCAAAAGTCAAACGGTGGGGCTTTTGGTTGGCCAGGGGTTTAGTACGATGCATTCATGATATATGGAAATATGAGCTAAATTTTCAGAATAAATGTATCCTAGTATAAATGAAATCTTACTCACATGTCATACGTAATGGCCTTTAAAGAGTTTAGTCTGAAGATGAATACCTCTTATGTTCCATACACTGGGTCATGTAAATGGAAAAGAATATTACCCTCTTGAACGGTGGAGTGGAACTAACATTTCAGGGTAATAGGTTTCAAGCAAAGAAACAAACTAGATGGGAGATAGGGATCTTGAGGCACTTCTCTTTTGTTCAGAAGACTTCTTTAGGGAAGCCGAATGTTCATGTCATTAGAACTGATTAGAGCTGGTGGTGGCCTCCTTCAGTTACTGAAGGGCGTTCTTTTCTCTTCTGTCTTGAGAAATCTAAAAAACAAATAGAATAGTATAACACTTATGTACAGTTTCAGCATGTAATTTTTGTAATATTTATCCAGGAAGCTTGCTTTTCACCAACTTTTTTTTTCTTTTTTTGCCCCCATAGAACATTTTTAGATTTAGATTTTGATAGGGCCTGAACCTTTCCTTGGTTATTAAAACTTTTATGTAGTGTGGTAGTATTCTTGTCAAAGTTTAGCTGATAGTGGATCAGCCTAACCTACTGTTGGATCAGTGAAAAGTTGTGAGCTCTGTTTCCTTTAACCCTCCCATCTGTGCTTCCACTGGATTCAGTATTCACTAAACTTTGACAAGAATTCTAGTAGACACTACATAAAATCTCATGTTTAACCTATACCATAGAGTTATCGTGAAGGTAACATCTTTTACATTGTAGAATTTTGTTCAGTTGGGTATTTCAAATATGCCTTATTATCTGTATTACAATCTTGAATTTGAGGGCAAGGTTGTTGGATTAATATCGATGCCTTGAAGCCAAAAGGGAATTAAAAGCCAGGCTAAAAAGAGACCATCAGCTGTCCTTAGGGCCTGTCAAGGTTTTCTTGACAATTGGAGTTCATTTATCTCTGCTTTTATACCTCTTCCTTTCTGTTTTAAAGTGAAGAAGAAGCATACAAGCACGTAGGTGTGTCTCGTCTGTAGTTGGGTGTGTGTGTGTTTGTGTCCCCTCCACAGCCGGTGGGCCACGGTGAGGTTATAGGTCATTCAGTGGGATCCACTCCTCTGTTTTCTGCCTTCTACTATGCTTTACTTGCAGAGCTTCCCTCCTGCAGCTCTGATTTCTAGGAGGGTCCAGGGCAGGACGAGAGCAGGTTGTTCCTGAGTGTCCCGTCCTCACCTCTTCTTACACACTCATTTTCTTTTCTTTGGAGTCTGTTAATGTAATTTTTTAGAAGAAAACCTGACACACACACACACCCCCCCCCACCCCAGTGCAATTTCCTTGGTTTCTATCAGTGAGAAAGCATTGGGAGTTCTGACATGACACCAAGGACATAATAAAACCAGATGGCCTGTGAAGCTCACGCTGCACGTGGTGGCAAATGGAGTAAAACCCAGCTGGTATCGTCTTCCTCACATTCATAAAATCTGTGTGTGTCGTATGGTCACGAAAACTGCTTTTCCGCTTTCACTACCACTACTCTAGTTCTCAGCTCTAATTATAGCCCAAGCTGTTGAACAGGAGAAGGGAATGAACATGTATTTCACATCTAATAAATACCAGGTATTTTACATATGCACTCCATTTAATTTTTTAAAAAGTGGTGTTTAATGATAGTTATTATGGAAGTTTGTTTCAAAGAGTTGGGATATCTGCCAGGTAAACATATCTTAAAAATGGCAGAACCAGAATTGGAAGGTGGTAGGTATGTGTAACTTGAAGCCACTGCTTCCTTCTCTTCACTGTTTACTTTTCACCCCTGTTTTCTGTGTTGTACTGTCACACCCTATTTCGGTTATTAGGAGATGAAATTCATTTTGATTCTTCTTTACTGGTATTGATTTGTTTTTAGGGATGAATATTGTGTGACCCAAGGATTTATACCATTGCGTTCACTGTATATTTGCTTATTTTTAAATAAGTGAAAAACCTTTCAAAATAAAACAGTAGGGAATATTTATATGTAACATTCTTGCAAGTGCCTGATAACTTGTAAATCCTTTATACAGGTCATGTCATTTATTCCTCATCAGCCCTGTGTGGCAGATACTATTCCATCTTAGAAGTAAGGAAACTCAAGGTCCAGTGGTCAGTTTGCCTCCCTAAGGTCCCAAATAAGAAGCCATAGAGCCAAGGAGTCCTTTCAGTTTTAGTATATGTGCTGCCAAAGCAAGCTCTATAGAGCCTAGAGTCAAACCCAGACCATCTGGTTCCAGAGATCAGTCATGAGACTAGGATGCATAGGATTGAGTAGATTGGGTGAGCTAAATCTAGGAAGGCTTCTTAAAGTCAGATGGGTCAGGATGGATTTTAGGCATGATTACTTAACATATGTTGTGTGGTGAAAAGAGGAAGCAATACCACGATAGAACTGAAAGTACTTGGTAATTTTACTTAATATAGGGGCAATATGGGGGCAAAATGAGGTATTTTATGAGAATGTCTTGAGTTTCAAGTAATGGCATGTTGGGGATAGGAAACTCTTGTTACAGAGGTGAAAATCCTGGGTTTGAATCCAGTTCTGCCGTTCTGTCTACTGGCAATTGTGGGAAAGTTTCTAACCTTTTCCTTCTAAATGGGTAAAATAGTTTATTTGAGGAATAAATGATTATATGAGAACACTTAGCATGGTAGTTAATACATGAGATGCATTGCAGAAATTAGAACAACGGAAATTGAGTATGATAAGACAGAAGCTATATTCAGCAACCTTTTGAGAATGAAGGATTGATAAATCCCAACCATTGATCTAGTTTAAGGTATAACTATTTTTAGATTTGGAGGCTCTTGCTTTGAAGTTGTTATCATTTTATTTTTGCAAAGTTGGGCAAATCATGCAGCCTAATCCCTGATCTTACTTGTAAAATGATAATATTCATTCTTGTGAAGCATGAGTAAAAGAATGCATATGAAAATAACTTTGTATAATTAAAGTACTGTACTAACATATCATGGTGACTTGAGAGTTACCTTCATCTATTTGAAGGGCTCTTTATGCATGAGGAAATTTTCACCCCCCCTCACACAAGACATAGCGCATAGTTAGATTGAGTGGGTAAAGGTTGAGACACGGATTTATGATTAGTGTATCTGGGGAACCGGAATCTGTAATGTTATCTGGATTTGGCCACTTCGTGAGATAAAAAACATTCCAAATTGGTAGATTTATTTTCTTCAACTTCTAAGAATCAGTGAACCTATTAGAATTAACCTAATTAGAATATGACATGTTTTCTCAGGTAAAGAATCACTGATATGTTCCCTCAGTAAAGCTTCATGGGAAATAAAAATTGTTTCCAAGTGGTAGGAGTAATGGTACTTACATGATACTTTATGAAAACCCATTTCCCATGGTCAGACATTACTGGAGGAGATTTAGGATTACATTAACATATTGAAGGTTGTGAGAAATCTTAGGGTAACTTCTGCTTAATGTAGTATTTTACAGATTTACTTGAGCATCTTGGGAGACAGCAGTGGTTCAACAAACCTCTGGGAAATGATAAAATTGCATTTAGTGAGGATACTTAAGCAAGAAGACCTTTCGCATGCGCTGTTTCGGCATCTGTTAACAGATTGATGAATGAGTTCCTGGTCAAGAATTAGGGCTGGCAGGTGAACTACTAAAACAGCTACTTTCATGATGGGTTTCCTAAAGCCCTGTGGCTTGCCAGCTATAACTGATCAAAAGAGCTCTGTGACAAAGGTCACACTGTATGAGTTGGTGGAAGTCTTGAGAATACCGCAGAACTGATAGTGTTATGTGACAATTTTTAATATGCATTAAGAAATTATTCTTGCTTTGTGTTATTTAGCATAAGTAAACAGACATTCTCGGAAATTTGTATAGCATAAATGTAAAACCAGTCCAGCAATGTAATGATACAAGTGATTTTTGAAAATATTTTTATATTCCAATATATTTAAAAATATTTTTATAGTTAGTATGGCTAATCTATTTGCTATAGATAGCAAGATCTATTTTGTTAATCTGGCTTCTTTTAAAAGAAAGCTAATCTCAAAGTAGTGTGACTTTCAGAGTATGTAGTGTCTGAATAGTAGAAGGTCATCGATGGGTGGTGTAGAAATACCAGAAAGTTTGTGATCAAAATCGGGGCTTTTATGGAACTTTTTTATAGAAAAATTTAAAGATACTGTATTTCTTGTCTGATGTGTCTTATTTGTAGATCCAGTTTCCTCTCATTATTTAAGTGGACATCATGTGTACATTATTGATAACCTAGTCAGCAGTAGTTACTAGCTTGTTTCCAGCTTGAGTTTCGTGCTCTCCTGGTGACTTGCATGCAGCCTGTGGCCATTATTAAAACTAGACCAGAACCAGGCAGATGCAGAATTCTGGGAGGGTAATTTGGCTGAGATTAGGAATCTCTTTAGTCTGAGACCAAGAGCTGGTTCTTTGCATCCCTAGCATGGAGGGAAGAAATAAGAATGTGTTAGCAGGAGAGAATTTAAGTGTTAAAATCTTGGTTTCACCTAGAGTCTTAAAGGGTTATCCGTACTGAGTCTAAATAATTAAATTAGCTTTTCACCTTATGAGTTGTTGACTGAGGAGCTTAAAGGGAAAAGGATTGAGCACTGAGAGTTCTCTATTTTAAGACAGCTGTGAAAATAATTTAACAACTTAAAGCTGTAATAATTTTAATATGTGAAAAATTTGAAAAATTTTTGATTTGAAAAATTATTGATTCCTAATAGTTTTGAGGCTTTTAAAAATACATTAAATTAGAAAAGTGAGTTCCCAAATTAAAAAGAATAGTGGATGGAAACAGGTATCAGCCAAAGAATTAAAACGGCTTTGTTTTAGTTTTTAAATTTGTATTATTATTTTTTAAAGATTTATTTATTTTAGAGAGAGTATGTGCAGAGGGAACCAGGGGGGTGGGGTGGAGAGTGTGGGGGGCATACCCTACTGAGCACAGAGTGGGATATAGGGCTTGATCTCATTGACCTGAGCTGGAATCAAGTCCGGTGCTCAACCAATTGAGCTACTCAGGCACCCTACAGATGCTTTTGTTTTCTATCGTAAATTTTAAACAATCATGATATGTATTTTTATATACCCGTTAAGAGTACGTATATATATAACGTATTTTATATATACGTTCAGAGTAAAATGTAAATTTTAAACAATCATCATATGTATTTTTATATACCCGTTCAAAGTATGTCAACTAAAGTTACATACAAGTTTTAAAAAACAGCAGTCTCCCCACCACATTGATTGCCCTTCCTCCCATGCTGATTATTTTGGTATTTATTTCCATGTATATGGAGTATGTGCTTGTATGTTTATTGGTTGGGTTTTTTCAGTTTGAGCACTATTGCCTGCCCTTCATGAAGGAGTTACCGCTCCTCTGTACCCACCAACCATGTACTGTATATACTTCCCCCTTGCCCAGGCATGATCAGTGCCCACCCGATGTGTGTATGGATACATAAATGCCATTTACAGAGTCATGTCGGAAGGCTTCCTTTTTTACGCATTTCTGTTTTTCTTGATTTAAATAATTGTTTTGTTGATGCTGTTTTCCTTTTCTGTGAACCCATTACTCCAGACTCTTCACTAATTGTCTAAATTTTTTCTCAAGCTGTCTACTTGGCTTTTTGTTAAATTGTCCTGAAGAAGTAAGGCCTCTGGATGGCTGCTCTTTTCTGCTTGCTTTACAGCTTTTATTTATTTAGCCTGGGCATTTTCTTCAGTCTTATGTTTAGTTTTCTGTTTCCAGGTCCTGCATAGTCTTCCCCGGTTCACTATTTTGTTGTGCTGCAATGTATCTTCTTCCACTTGCTTTCTAAGAAAAAATGCTTATAAGATTCTTAAAATCCTTTTTGTTTTCAGATTTCATCTGTCTGAAAATATACTACCTTGGTACTTGTTTGCTTGGATATAGAGTGCTGGGTTAGAAATGATGCTTAAAAATTTTGAAGAAACACATTTTTAAGCTTTCTCTACTGGAAACATTCTGATTCCTGATCTATTGTTTATATAACCCATTTCTCTAGAAGCTTGCAGATCTTTACCTCCATTATTTAGACATGTCATGGTATTGCCACAGCTGTGAGCTTGGTCTCATTTCTTGTTAGGGTGACCAGCAGTCCTGGTTTCCCTTCGGTCTGAGACATTCCCCCAGACTCAGAACTCACCTTAAAACCAGGGTTAGAGCCAAGCAGACCCGGATGGCTGTTCACTGTGTCCTTGCTGCTTTTCTCTTTCTAGATCTCCTATTATTTTGGATGATTGTCCTCTTGGAAGGGTCTGATGTTTTCATTTTGGCTTTGCTTTTTTCTTCTACTTTCTGATAGATTTCTTCAACTTCTTCCAACCTTTCTATTGTTTGTTTGTTTGTGTGTTTTGTTTTGTTTTTGTTTGTTTTTTTCTGCTGGCTCTCTTGTTTTTATTTTCTAGAGTTTATTTTGTTCTTATTTCCTTTTTATTATGGATGCATTTCTTTTTTTGAGGACATTAATGGTGAGTTTTCTCCATTAAAGGAAGGGAGGTTAATTTGGTTTTGATTTTTCGTATTGGGAATTTTCCTCAGGTTTTGGTAACTCCTGGTTGTTTCCTATACTCAGGTTTTGATCCACCAACATTGAATTTGTAAACTCAGCACACAGAGGAGATTTCACTGAAATCCGTTCTCTAGTAGTGATCTGTTTGGGCTAGTCATTACAAAACCTGTTGTTATTTTTAGATCTTTTTCTTTGGTGAAATTCCACAGAGAAGATTCCTTCACACTCCTGCCTTGGGGTAAAAGCTGAACTGACCGAAGTCTGGGGGTGGAGCAGGAAAAGAGGCCATATGTCATCTAATCTGTCTGCTTATAATTGATCCCTCTCCCCTTCTCTCATGTTGGTATGGTGCACCTAGATACAGCTAGGTACTTTAATTGAGAATTTCTTTTATACTTTCTAAAGAATAGAGATCTTGTGTTTTGCTGGGTCAGCAGAGAGACAGTTACCCAGCTGTGCAAGTGGGGGAGGGGAGCTGGGAATCTGACTGCTTCATAAACAGCCTATCAGCCAATCCTCAGTTTTTATTCCAGAGTCATCCCAGAGGTACCTGGTACCGTCAACTCCTGAGCTTTGTGCGATTCTGAGTGTCATTCTCATTAGTAATATAATCTCTGTTTTCTACTTTAAGTTTTCTGGAATTTCTAGTGCTGGGCTTTCTGTTTTTCATCTTGTAAAATTGTGTTGTGATAGTAATCTCTTTCATTCTTCTCATCTTTGTGGATTTATGCCTGAGATTTTTTTAATGCTAGTTTAGTGGAGTTGTTAAATTGTACTGAAGAAATAAGGCTATGAGGAAGAGGAAGGAAGTGATTGTATGTGTCTCTAATTATCTGTCTTTAACCAGAAGGCACACACTTTGCCATGTATATGCACGTAATTCTTCAAAAGTGGGCACTTGCTCTGCATGACAGTAGAGTGCCCATTATAGGCCACACTCCATGCTAGACACGTAACATACAATAAATTTTATCCTCATGACAGAACAGGATGAGGTAGTATCCCTGTTTTAGGTCTGCAGAAACCAAAGTGCTTTATTTGCCTAAATACTAGACCTTTGTCTTTTCAGAAGAACTACAAGTTATATCATTTGAATAGCTGTTAACTGGACATATCCTAATTTAGCTCATTCTCAATTAATGGACATTTACATTGTTCTAAATTTTTTTAATTGACTAGAGCTTTGTCATTTATATCATTATCTCCTTGTTAGGTTTCTGGTTATGTTCTTTTTAAATATTGATGTATATTTTGAAATTGCCTGTAGAAATACATGAATTTACTTTCCCACTAGTAATATAGAATGCCAGTCTGTTCATATACTTATATCCAGAACTCTATTCCTGCAGTTTTTATTACCAGACTGGTGTTTACCTAACCATTCCCTATTACAGGACATTTAGCTCTTTTCCAGTATCTCATCTTTAAAAGTAATGCCTACATGAATATCTTTTGTGCATTTCTAATGTGTTTAATTTGTATTGCCAAATAAATGCATGAAATTGTTCTACATTGGCTAGAAAATAAAAATTTGGCTTAGAAAATTCCATTTGGGATTTACTTTACTGTCATCTGCAAAACTCATATTGATATGATATTAAAATAAACATCTGTGATCCCTTTGTATATGCTAGGTTACTTTCCATTTTGTGAAGTTACTTTGGCAAAAAAAATTAATAAAGATGTATATACTGAAAGTAGATACACAGCAACACCAAGTCACACCAGGTTCTCATGATTCTGTTTTGGCTGAAGGAATCAATATCAAGGTACAATATCAAAGTACTTCCCACTGTTAGTTAATGCTCTTTATTGGGTCTACTTTTCCTAGTAGCAAAATATCCCCATTGCATGACTCTAACTTGAACTCTCTATGTGTGATAGTACTCGTGTTATTTGGTGCATTTTTTCCCCTTTTATGAAGAAAAACAAGTCATTCTGATAACCTTTTGAAACAGATTCAGCATGTAAATAAATTCATAATTGATAGCTTTTTATCTTATATTTTTGTTTATTAATTTTAAAGATTTTACTTATTGAGAGACTGTGACAGAGACAGAGCACAGGCCGGAGGCAGGGGTGGTCAGAGGGAGAGGGACACGCAGACTCCCTACCAAGCAGAGAATCCTTGGACTCTGGAATCAAGACGTGAGTTAAAGGCAGATGCTTAACCAACTGAGCCACCCAGGCGTCCTATTTGATAGCTTTTTAAAATATATAAACAAGTTGGGGATTTGCATTTTCAAAACTCAGTTCTTCCCCCCACCCCCTCAAAACCAATCCTGATTGTCCTTTGGTACCTTTAAATGTAAATGAATTGTAGCAGTTTTGAATACCCTTGTTTAAAATAACTGGTTTGTGTACCTTATTCATTGGATTGCTGTACTGTTTTAAGGATTTTATTTATTTGACACAGACAGAGAGATCACAAGTAGGCAGAGAGGCAGGCAGAGAGAGAGGAGGAAGCAGGCTCCCTGCTGAGCAGAAAGCCCAATGTAAAGGCCCGGGACCCTGAGATCATGACCTGAGCCGAAAGCAGAGGCTTTAACCCACTGAGCCACCCAGGCGCCCTGCTGTACTGTTTTAAATAGGAGAGATGTGGGGCACCTGGGTGGCTCAGTCCTTGGGTGGCTGCCTTCAGCTCAGGTCATGATCTTGGAGACCCATGGTCGAGCCCAGCATCGCATCGGGGCTCCCTGCTCAGCAGGAAGCCTGCTTCTCCCTCTCTCACTCCCCCTGCTTGTGTTCCCTCTCTAGCTGTGTTTCTCTCTGTCAAATAAATAAAATCTTAAAAAAAAAAAAATTTGTTTAGGGCACCTGGGTGGCTCAGTGGGTTAAAGCCTCTGCTTTCAGCTCAGGTCATGATGTCAGGGTCCTGGGATTGAGGCCCACATCGGGCTCTGCTCAGCAGGGAGCCTGCTTCCTCCTCTCTCTGCCTGCTTGTGATCTCTCTCTCTCTGTCAAATAAATAAATAAAATCTTTAAAAAAAGTTTAAAAAAATAAATACAATAAAAAGGTGAGATGTATTTGTTATCTGTGGGAGTATTCCAAAAATTATAACGAAAAAAAAAATCAAGATAACTCTAGAAAAATCAACATTTGAAAATGAGATACTGTATAGCTCAGGTCTTGTTTTTCTTAACATACAAGGGGTTTTGTTTGTATTTTGTTTTGGACAAGTTTTTGTCTTTTTAAATTATTAACTGATTTTTGAAACTTAGGTGAGTCTGTTGACTGTTCTTTTTCCTTTCAAAGTCCAGGTCAGTAATTATCAATTTTTAAAGGGTTCATATAGTAAGTATTTTAGGTTTTACCACCACATACAGGTTTTATTACGTATTATTCTTTTTAACACCTCCCTAAAATGTAAAAACCATTCTTAGCTAGTGTGATGTACAGAAAACAGGTTGCCAGTTGGAATTTGGCCCACAGGCTGCAGTGTGTCAACACCTACTTTAGACCAGAACTTCTAATACAATTGTATATTCTAGAAGATACATGTTATATGGTATGTGGCACACACACACACACATAAATACTGGTCAGTTCATGGGACTGATAAAGCCAATAGATTGGTTAGCTTCAGGTTTGAGTGGGTCTAGGAGCTCAGGAAGATAACACTGTCAGTCCCAGACATGTTAGGAGACCCATACCTTTCCCTCTCCTCCTCAAGGATGCTATCCAATCATTTATGTATTAAATTGCAAGAAATTTCCTTGGATCATATGCCCATCCTTGAGTGCATCACTCTTTTTTGGAAGCAGGGGTGTAACTGATTATGATGGAAATAGTCTGGCCAGTTTGAATCCCACTCATATAGTGGGAGTGTACTGTGAATGGTACTTCCGTCAGGATCACATGAAGAAAGAACTAGGAGAGGGTTCTCAAAAGAATTAAAAAAAAAACAACAGAAAGGGTGTTCAGAACAATGGTTTCTGGATATTATACAACAGAGGTCTACTTGATTATTTTTATTCATTTGTTTAAGAGATTTTATTATTTGAGAGCGAGAAAAGAGATAGCAAGAGAGCATGAAAAGGGAGGAGGGGGAGAAGCAGGCTCTCTGCTCACATGAGGCTTGATTCCAGGGCCCTGGGATCATGACCTGAGCCAAAGGCAGATGCTTAACTGACTGAGGCACCCAGGCACCCCTACTTGATCATTTTTAAGGGTCACTTTGAAATGAATATGTAAGTTGGAGAACAAAAACATTCATGTAGTTGAATTTAGTCATTATTCACTGAATTCAAGTGTGAGGTCAATCTCTCCCCCATCTCACTTGATTTTCCAACAACCCTGTCAGTAAACTAGGTCTAATTTCACTATACAACAGAAGGACTCTTTAAGAAATTGGAACATTTAATTATTGCATTGTTAGATTATTTTATCATAGAGGGCTGTATTTTTATTGTGGGACTTACATGTATATACCATATCA
This sequence comes from Spilogale gracilis, assembly GCA_004023965.1. Classification (NCBI taxonomy): domain Eukaryota; kingdom Metazoa; phylum Chordata; class Mammalia; order Carnivora; family Mephitidae; genus Spilogale; species Spilogale gracilis. The sequence continues at coordinate 36,680 of PITA01013112.1, forward strand.
AAGATTAGCATCCCCATTTAATTCCTGAAAGAATTAAAGATATAATAAAAGCACAGCAGTGAATATGTATTATTTAATTATTCTTACTTTTAAAGTACTTAGTGGAATTAATAGTGAAAACCATACCTTCCTAGGATTGATACTGTCCTTCCTCTGGTTACTCTTGTGCTGAAGTGGGCAAATCATGCCACTAGTGCTCATTCCTCCTGCAGATTACAAAATTGGAGTCATTTCACAGTATTGTGATGGCAAAGTAACACTTTCAAAAATTTGAAATAGAGAAGAAAAATCACTTTATAAGTAGAAAACACCAAGATCATACTTATGTTTATATTAGTTAAGGGTCCAGAAAATAAATAAAATTTCTAAGGCCCTCAGTCTGTTCATTCTCTTAAGATGTTATATTTTAGAAATCGAAGCTTACAACTGGATACATAAGAGATTTAGTTATTTCACATTTTGTATGTCCTAACTTTGCAGAAGAACTAATGTTTTTACAAAAGATTAGACCCTGAACTTTGAGCAAATTAGTTGTGGGTTAGGAATACTTGTTAAAAAAAAAAAAAAAAAAAGTCTAAGACATGCTGTAGAGAAACAAAGCAATTAGGACTTTTAAGAGAATACTACTAACTTCCAGTTTCACTTTTATCCACATGAATAAAGCTGATCAGAATGTATTTGTAGGAACAAGAGCATATATTCTTAATACCGAAATAATGTCAAGAGCTTTGATGAAAGTATGTTTACATTTATACCTGAACTTCATTACACAGGGGCTTCGTAGACATTACTGTATTAATCTGATCAGTGGTATTCTGGGTGCTTCTCAGTGTGGCTTCATATAAATGATAAATGCACTTCTGCATTAAAGCCTCTGTGTGTGTGCACGTGTGTGCCTGCGTTCCCATGCATGTGAATTGTAATTCGTTTTCAGTGGGGTTGTTGGTTTACACTTCCATTGTTTCCTCTTTTACTGAAATAACCCTTACTTGGCCAGTAGAATGGGAGGAAACACATTCTGAGTCTACAAAACTATAGTGTTTTTACATGAAGAGTTTTAATGTTTTCTAATTGAACCTGCAAGGCCCAGTTTTAACTTTGGCCATAAGTATATTAAAGATGTAGTAGTCCCCGTTCTTCAAAATACACTTAAGAATTGTGTAGTTTGTCTAGGTTATGCACCTTTAAGCAAGTCAGTTAATAGTTTTATGTCTGAAAGTAAGAGTTATTATAACTTTGTTTCTGAAAGTGCTTTTTTGAAAACTATCACCAGTCCAAAATCATGAATACAACATGTTTTGGCATCTTCAGCTGAATGGCCAGAAGGTTTAAGCTGTCCCCATTCTCTAGGCAGAGCTTGCTCTGTAAATGACTTCAGCTTCCATTTTTTCCCAGAAAGCTTGACATTTGTAATCTTCTAAAGAATGTTTTAGACTTTGGAAGAACTTACAGGCTAATTGGAGTCATGTCAGTCATATCACTTAGTCTGCTAGTCATTTTACATTGCAGCGTGATTATAACAGAAATTAAAAATATTTTTCTATCTACTCTGGAGTTTTGGTTCTCCTGTCTTACTTTTTCTTTTCCTTTTTTAAGATTTATTTATTCCATAGAGAGAGTACAGTGAGGAGGGGCAGAGGGAGAGAGGGAGTCTCAAGCAGGCTCCACATCAAGTGCAGAGCCCAGTGCGGGGCTCGATCTCCGGACCCTGAGATCACCCCCTGAGCTGAAACCAAGAGCTGGATGCATACTCCTCTGTGCCACCCAGGTGCCCTCTGTTTTCTGTAATGTAGTATATTTCTCTTAAATTTTAACCACCAACAGTGGACAGAGGTTGTGGCACATCCATTCAAAGGGATACTTCTCCACGCTAAAAAGGAATGGGCTATGAATCTCTGCAGCAACATGGAATCTCCAAAACATTGTAGGACTCCAATTTTATGAAATTCTAGAATAGGTAGTAACAACAGATCAGTGATTGCCAGAAGCCCGAAGTGTGGGTTAGAGGATTAACTGTCAGGGTCACTAAGAGACTCTTCAGAGTGATGGCAGTGTTCTGTCCTGATCTGATGTGCTTATATGGGTCAGGATATTTGTTCAGCTTCATATTGAACCTCATATGTTTAAAGCAAGTATATTTTATCATAAGGAAATGACATTGAATGAAATTGCTGAAGAGAAAGTTGAACACCTAAGTGTAAAATAGTACATGAGTAGTGAAAGGATGAAAGTTGGGTCAAAAAGTATACTGTCCAGGGGCAGCTGGGTGGCTCAGTTGGTTAAGCGGCTGCCTTTGGCTCAGGTCATGATCCCAGCATCCTGGGATCGAGTCCTGCTTCGGGCCCCATGCTTGGCGAGGAGCCTCCTTATCCTTCTCCCTCTCCCTGCCACGTTGCCTACTTGTGTTCTCTCTGTATTTCTCTGTCAAATAAAATCTTTTAAAAAAAGAATACTGTCCCTTCATAAGTTATATGGCAGGAGCCCACAATATGTTTAGTTGGATATTTTATTTTGAATGTCACTGAATAGGAATAAACATTTTTGCTAGTGCCCAGTACTAGGTCATGGTATATGTAAAGACATTAAGTGTCACATAAACTAATATTCATTGACAATACAGGTATTTTTAAAGTGCTTTATAGGTGAAAACATTGTTGAATGTTTTAGTGTAACATGCAGTTATGGTTTTTTTATGAATTTTACGTTCTTAAACCTATTCTAACTTAATTGCACAACTCAGGTAAAGATAACTTAATGTTTTCTGGAACACTATTTTAAAATTTCTGAATTTTTTAAATATTAAAAAATAGTGATGCCATTTAGTTGAATATATTAAGCTAGTCGCATAATCTGTCCACATGCCATGTTCATCTTTCAGGTGACAGGCTGTGTGTGTGTCCAAAGATAAAATAGCGTGGGATATCAGGCACTGATCGGTGATCATGTTAAGTAATTCTGGTGATATACTATGTAGTAAATCAATCTAAAAACAAAGTTGAAAAAAAAAAAATAAAAACAAAGTTGAAATTTAAGAAACCTTTGGGCCAATCTTCTTTCCCCCTTAACGTTTCATTTTTGGTCCTTTCAGGGAGTCTAGATAACTTTTCCCAAAATTTACTTGGGAGGGGGAGGCCAAAAGGTGTGGTTCAGATTTCTAAATGGTAATGCCTGTCTGAATGCAGATTTTTGTCTTTATAGCTTCTGTTTGGTGTTTAAAGATTCCTTAGTAGTGTGCTTTTCACTTAGCACTTATAGTATAGGGACCATCCCAAGTTGAGTGAACTGAAGTTTAAAATTAAGAGTCCAAAGGATCAAGAAGATGTCAAGAATCTTTTTTACCGCCTCTTACCCATGCCCTTTCCTGGTGTTTTGAACAAAGTCAAGTTAGGAATTTCTGTTATTCCACTTCGAAGCTGTGAAGTGGTCAAAAATTAAAAAGTTCCCGGGGGACGGGGCACCTGGGTGGCTCAGTTGGTTAAGCGTCTGTGTTTGGCTCAGGTCATGATCCCAGGGTCCTGGGATCCAGCCCTGTACTGGGCTCCCTGCTTCGGGTAGTCTGCTTCTCCCTCTCTCACTGCTGTACCCCCTTCCTCTGGTTTGTACTTTCTTTCTCTCTCTCAAATAAAATCTTTAAAAACAAAAAAGTTCCTGGGGGAAAAACCAAGTGACCTGGAGAATTGTTATTATTGTGTAATTAGGGTCTGAAAAAGGAAACACTCGCTTTTTAAGGTGATGCCGTAGTTCTGGAAATAAGATTTTTTACTTGGAGATTCACTGTTAGAAGTCTTTGTTTAGCTAGAGCACACCACCCAGTATATTATCACGTATAATAACATTGTTTGGGCAGGCAGAAGGGTGAGTGATGGTTGGTGGCGTCCCTACTGTTTATGAAATAGTAATAGACTTTACTTAATTGGTGTACCTTTTTAGAATCTGTTAACCCTTTGAAGGGTTTTAACTTCCAGAGTAACATGTAAGGTGTGCTTGTTTGACTTTCCCCCTTAATTATCCAATTATCTGTACATTGGACATTCTCATAACCTTCACCTCAAGTGTATTTTCCTTGCTGATGGAGTGGTGTAAAGAAAAGAAAAGCAGGGTGGCTTGGGTGGCTCAGTTGGTTAAGCGACTGCCTTTGGCTCAGGTCATGATCCTGGAGACCCGGGATAGAGCCCCACATCAGCTTCCTGCTCCGTGTGAAACCTTCTTCTCCCTCTCTCACTCCCCGTGCTTGTGTTCCCTCTCTGGCTGTGTTTCTTTCTGTCAAATAAATAAAATCTTAAAAAAAAAAAAAAAAAAAGAAAGAAAGAAAAGCAAAAAGCATTTTGTTCTCTCGTAGTCTTAATTGATGAACTTTATATAAACTGGATGAAAGAGACAGCTTAAAGACAGTGTAATGTGTTAATGAAAATGAAAAATGGAAAATTATTAAATTTAGTAAAATCCTGAAATACATAGTAAATGCAAAAAAAAAAACCTCTTGGCTTTAGTTAGTGGAGTAGAGATGATAGGAATGGTTAAAGGGAATGGTATGAGAAGAGAAGGACTGTCATTCAAGGTGTGGGATAGTTCGAGTCAAGGTTGCATCCAAGTGGGATTTATCCTGACGGTAATGCCAAGTTCCATATTAACCTTGCCAGGATGGATTGGGTAAGTAAAGGCACAATGACAGAAGCCCAGCAGAGTGCTAGAGAGTCCATGGAAGATGCAATGGACTTTTGAAATTTTTCCTTTCTGTTAATTTCTTTTTTAAAAAATCCACTTTTGCATTTCACGTGTATAGGTTTAAGAAAATCTACCAAGAAGCGCAGTGAATCCCCACCTGCTGAGCTCCCCAGTTTGAGGCGGAGCACACGCCAAAAGACCACGGGCTCCTGTGCTAGTGCCAGGTAACACATCGATTTTTTCCAGTTTATGAAGTTCGTTATCTTCTCAACTTTCATTAGAATTCTTCCCTTTTTAAGTTTTCAGAAATTACTGAAATTTTCACTCGAGTATTGAATAGTAAAGAAACTTATCCAATATGAATGAATTCTTCCTCAGTGTTGATTTATATGTTTTTGCTAAGTATTAATCATGTTATTTTTTGACAGCATTCTTAGCCTCTACCATTTCCTCTGTTGCGACGTTATTTTCACAGAGTTATTGCCAGCATTTGGACATTCCATTGTTTTCAGAGTTCCAGTTGGCCAATAAATCTGTAATGAGCATCTTTATGCAGATTTGGTTTATTTTTTTAAAGGTAGCTAAATTTCCCAGTGGGGATGCCTGTTTTAATGGCTGTAATAGTGCCTAATTAGTTTCTCAAAGTGTTGGCACCACTTGAGTTGAATGGATAAGGGGGAGAGATGTACTTCATTTTTATTTTGTCGTACAACATCTACCCCTCGTGGAGGAACGTGGGTGTCCCGGGTCTACTTTCCTGTCTGTGGTTCCCATTTTTCCCAGTTGCTGTTTTGGATCTCATTTTCAGAAGATCAGCTAGCTACCTTTGATATGATACAGTGTGTTAATTTACATTGTTTTATTAACTGATTGAGAATCTTAGGTTAAAATTAACACTTTTTTTTCTCTTAACAATTTCCTCTCCTTTTCACGCGTGGTCAGTTGCTCAGATGCCTTTGTGCAGCTAATTTGCAGCTGTGTAGGACTTATTCCTCTTTTATATGTAGTTCTTGCTTCTAAACGTGCCAAAAAACAGTGATGGGGCAGATGATTTCAGTTTGCCTTTCAGTTTCCCTACTCTCACTCAGGTGAGCTGAAAGGTTTTAGCTCCTCTGTTGTGTCTCCTGTAAGATAAGCCACAATGACTGCTCTTGGTGGCGGATACAGTAGTGACATAAGGAAACAGAATGACTAGTTGCAAGTCATAAGAAAAGGACCCGTGGCACTTCAGTCTCTACTTTTTTACTTATTTTCTGGTTCTATCTGGATTATTGTATTTAAAATGCTATTTAAAATATCTGGAGTTAATATACCTGTTTGCTTTTGTGGTTTCTTGGCAGTAGTTTTATGAGAACCCTGAGAGTTTCTTAGTTCTTCAGAGCTTTTGTCTAGAAATTCTGGGCTAGATTTTGAATCTGCTTTACCCAGAGTTTATAATCCGAGATATAAACCAAATTAATTCAATGTGGTTGAATACTAATTTTAAGTTGATGTGATATCATAATCTAGGGTCCCATCTTTGCTGCCTGCCTTCCTCCTCCTGATGACCACTTTCTTAGCACACGTGAAATTACTTACAGCTTCTGTGGTTATTCTCTACACAGGCTGTCTGGCCACCTGCCTGGAAAGCTCTTCATCTCAAACTCTTTCTGCATTAATGGCAGTTTCTCTTAAATTCAGTGCTTTTCCAGCCTGCTATGGCCATGTCTTCATCTTTCTTTAGACTAATACTCCTGAGGACATCAAGCAAAGTGTTGAGCACAGTGTGTGTCACATGACTCGTGCAAATTGCATGTTAAGTAGATGAATTAATTTGTATCCAATTAATTTGGAGCTTTGTAGATTGGTCTGAAGTGAGCTGTTTCTGTGGAAGAAAAGATTGGCGCAGCCAATCCCTGTTTAAGGAGGATTTCTTACTACTTGGAAGAGCAAACTCTTCTAGTACTCCCTGGTAATTAACAGCCTTCATTTCTGTGTCACTTATGCCTGCTGCTTCCTCATTGTTTACTGGGCAGCATCTAGTTCCACTGCAGCTTGACTTTGGTCTAAAACATTTCCTTAGTAATGTGTTTCTTCTTTTCTTAATTTGGAGGCCTGCTATTTAAACAATACCAAGTTACAATAATTTGGGGAAATCTTTGGTTTTTATCTGATCTGCTTACTGATTTCTCTATTAAAGTAGAGAAAATCATCATCAGTAAAATGTAATTTGCTTTGTGAGAAATGACTGATCACTATTCTTTCCATATTACACTGTACCTCAGTTCTAAACCAGTGTCTTCTTCAGTGTCATCGCATGTATTTAAAAATCTTAAATCTTTAATTCTTTATCTTAAAGGATCGCTCTCTTGTTCATTATTAGGGTAGTTATTTTGTTGTTGTTGTTGTTGATTTAAGTTATCTGGAACTTAGGCTATAAGACTCTCCCACATCTTTTCCTCTTCCACCACCCCTTCCCCACCATTGTCAAGTGTAAAGTCTGTATTTTGATCCACTGTTTAGCCTGGAAGTAGGGATCTATTTTAAATGAGTTGAATGCTTTCAGCAGGAGTCACTTTTCCATTTAATTAAAGTGTTTAAAAATCATTTCTGTCTTATAAAGATGACAAGAGCTCATAGCGCCACAAAAGCATGTATTGTGAATGCAGTATAACTTGGAAGAATTTTAAATATACAAAGTCTTGGTTGTTACCCATAATGATTTTCTGCAACAATTTCTATGGAAAAAGAAGAAACTGGCTTTGTGCTCCATGCATTGAGCTTTGTACTGTGTGGACATTGCTCCTGGTCACTGGTAGTGCTGCCTGTGATGGCATCTTTCTGTCGTAGTCGGCGAGGCTCTGGCCTGGGCAAAAGGGGAGCAGCTGAAGCTCGTCGACAGGAGAAAATGGCGGACCCTGAAAGCAGCCAGGAGACAGTGAATTCTTCAGCTGCACGGACAGACGAAACTCCCCAAGGAGCCGCAGGTAGCTTGGCATGTCTTAGCCCTACAATGCATTTATGTATCTTACCGATTTGTTTAGAGATAAATTACCTTGTAGGCATACCCGTTAAAAGGCAAGAGAGGGGACAGAGAGATACGCTGGATATTACCATCAGATAAACTGGTTCTCCTTTGTTTTACTTTATAGGTTTGGTTTTTTTTTTTGATGAGTTGGACTCATTTGTTTTTTAATTCTTATCTAAATCCAAGTTTTTACTAATTACATTCAAAGAGCTTTTAGGAAATATGTCGCTTTCTGTGAGGGTTTTTCTGTATCAGTACGGACATATAGTAGTTGCACAGTGATTGAAAATTTAAGTTCGTAATAAGAAAGACAGGAAAGGGCTTACTGCTTCTTCATACGTGTGCAAACTTTAATGGAGGATGTTGTGACCCCTAAAAAGTGGTAAGTGTTCGATTAAAAGGAACTTTAAGAATGCTGTTTATATTTTGATGGACTTATTTTTATTCTTCTTGATATCTTAGCACAACAAAAATTAGACTGCTCCACACGCACCCCTTTCAGCTTTAAAAATGTATCGATCACCAAGAGGAAAAGAAGGCTAATAATTGAGAAGTTGATTGTGGCCCTCAGGTTTTAAAATGTGGCTTGCCCTGAGCATTTCTCTGCAACATTAAGAACAGATGGGAAAATGTTGTAGTTCATTATACTTCATTATGAACATGGGTGTGATGAGTCTCTTCTGTCAGAATGATACACATGGGCTTAGGTGTAGGTATGGTCTTACTTAAGTAATGCTCTCTCACCTAAGATTCACGTGTATGCTAGTTTTCTTTTATGCCTGCAGTGGTGGAGCCTATGTTCTAGTTTGCCTACCACTGTTCAGGCTTTGTCTTCTTTTTTTTTTTTTTTTTTTTTTTTTTTTTTTTTTTTTTTTTTTCTTTTTAAATATTCTGTGCTGCTTATCTCAGCTTTCTGCCCAGCTTAACATTTTTACCACTGTCTTTCCTGGTTTTGCTTGATAAGTGGCATGGCAAACTTGAGCCATCTCTTCTGGTAGGAGAGGACCTTTTTCATGTACTTCTTTTGTAAAGAGTAGTTTTGCCAGAGGGCAAGTACAGACCATTGGACATACAAATCATTGAAGCTCTTGATGACACACAGGCTCTACTTCCCAGTGTTTTCATGTTTATTTCAAGTCTGTATATGGAAGTGGGACAATTCCCACATGGAGGATAGAAATGGAGCTGCTGAGTGTGTTCAGGTGAGCTCATTACAGTAGTTATCGTAGTTAACATTTGTGTAGCGCACACTGTTGCAGACGATGCTAAGCACCTTACATATATTCTCATTTACTGTTCAAGACAGGTGCTGAGGTGTGAGTGCTGTTCTCATTTTTAGAAATGAGAAACTGAGGCACATAATGGTTAAGATTGTCTGGGGTTGTGGACTTCTGAAATCCAGATTTTCAAAAAGAGGGGCACATTTCTCAAAGCTGTGTCCCCACAGTCACAAGAGTTAATTTCATATGGATACCACTGGCGGGCAGAACAAGGGGGTGGTGTGTAAAGTTTTGGTACGTGGTATATTTACCTAAGAGGATAAAAGCTTCAGGGGGATAGGTTCATAAGACTGCCTCCTAAATGCTTGTGTCCTTGTCTTTGAGATTCGAAATCATGGTGTCATCTGAGTATTTTCCACGTTCAGGGGAAAGATAGCACGGGCATGCAGCACTGCTGCTTTTCACTTTGGAAGCAGGATGCCTTCTAGTTGCTACAGGAATAATTCTCTGCCAGCTTACTGAAGTAGTGCTGCAGGAGGAAGCCAAGTCCTTATGAAGTTTACGTTAAGTTCTTCAGTGTGACGTGCTTTAGTTTCTCCATATGTACAATTGGAATTTAAAGAGAAACAAAACCCTCTAAGTTGGTGTGGAGTATAAATTGATGGTGGTAATAACTTAGAGCATCTTTTGGCAAGCATCTGTTCACAGACCACTCTTGGAGAGTTGGTATAACAGTCTTTATTGGAAACATTTATTTCAAAATAATGTTTTTATTAATTTAAAGAGATTGATTTAATCTCTTCAGTCTTTTTATGGGTTTCTTTCCCCAGTGTTATTTATTTTGGGGGATCCCATCTTTCTGACCTATTCCAGTGAAATCATTGAAATAAGCTTACTGCTTTTTATACATGTAGTGATAAAGCATAGCTCCATCTTCGGCAGACCTCCTCATATCACCCTGACTTTGCCAGTATTGTTCACAGTTAAGAAAATTTGTTGATAACGATGTGCCTGCTTGGTCACCTTGAAATCTACTATTTGGAGCCCAACTTCCCTGGCTTTTCGTAGAAGAGATGCTAGGTCTTGGGAGTTGAAAGTAAAGTGTTCCCCAGGTTTTTCCATGAGTTGGGGGTCTAGTTTTGGACTTTATCAGAACTGTGTGTCTTTTCATAGTGCTGGTAAAGTCTTGCATATACTAGAGACAGTAAAGTGAGTAGTCAAGTATTCTTCCTTATACCTGCAAAACAATCAGATGGCAAGGAAAAATAGCCGGTTCTGACACCTGATTTTGCATTGAGAATCTTAATTTCACAAGAAATGAATAGGGTCAGTTTGTAAAAAGCAAGCAACCCCAGTTTTGTAAGTTTTTTTTCTTCTTCATTTATCTCCCTAACTACTTTGTTTGGAATCTCTAAAAATTAGATGCTTCCATATCACCTGATATCAGGGCCCATATAAGGCATAATTATATTATTAACAGTTATTCTTTTGGCCTTGTTCGAAGGTTTTCGTTATACTCAAAAAGTCCTGCTACCTCTTGTCATTAGGGATCTGGTAAACCCTTAAGGTTCCTGTCAATAAAATTGGATTTTACCAGCATTCTAATATTTTATTATCTTTCTGCATAAGAGGCCTTATCAGATAGGGTATAAAGACGTGGGGTTCTGTGATAAATTTCTTGAGTTCTAATTTAAATATTTTTTCCATAGCTTTAATTCAGCTGTGTATTAGAAACTATCTTACATGGTGCCATAAAGATATGCTAAGGAATAGGTGGGGGGGATACTGGTTTAAACAATAGCATAAAAAGATTGACACCTCTTAAAAATCAGACATCAGATTTTCTCTGCTTGATAATCTTAAGTTTATATTTGTGTCCAGACAGATCTTGTGCATTTTGCCCAAGGAGGTTTGACGCCTTGACTAAAGAATTTTATCATTGACTCTTGTTGGCTGATGTCATTTCCTTACCTGGGTGACTTTACAAACAGCCACTCCCAGGCCAGGCTAGTTTGCTTTATCTAATTCTGTAATAGTTACAGGGAACTATAGTAGACCAATGATTAATATTTGCCATCAGTGGGCAGGTGAAGGATCTTCTCTTCTTTGGGTTCCGTGACTGATTCTGTCAAAACAGGCCGTCCACCTCCCTGAAAAATCAGAATATCCTTGCCCTTCCTTATGGTGACGCTTTAATACAGAAACTAAAAAAAAAAAAAAACCCAGCATTACCTTCCCAGGTGAAATTTTGTGGTTTTTTGTTTGTTTGTTTGTTTCTTAAAAAAAGATGTGGTGCCACAGAGGGTGCTTTAAAAAAAAAAAAAGACTTCATTTGTTAAGACTTTGTATTTTTCTCTGCACATATTTGGAAGAATTTAAAAGCCAGTGTAAGAGTCTCTTAACAAATTCAGTCGTAATTGGAACCTTAATAACAGTATTTGTTAACAAGATTTCTGTTTAATGTGAAGAAGCAGCTGTACTAGAATGAAAAATTAGTACTGAAGAATATATTTAAGGGGCCAATAGAGTACAGTATTTGAACACAACTGATGAAGAGTCAGACCAGCTGGGCTCAGATCTGCGACCTGTGGGTAGCTGTCTGACCTTGGGCAGTGCACGCGAAGGCCCTAGGCCTCAGCTACCTCAGGAGGGTCAAAAAGCTCACAGCGCCCCCCTGTGTGTTCATGAGGAAACAAACAGACGCAGCCTGCGGATAGTAAGCATTTCATAAGTGCTGTGTGTAGGTAGTGTTCTAGCGTGCAGTTAATTCTTTTTTTCTTCGCCAGAAGTGTGGATTTTGCTAAACTGTGATGCACTTTAATACTAGCATTTCTTGCTAACCTGGAAGTTTAAACCAGGGGCTAACCCTTCCTGTAAAGGGCCAGATATTTGCCCTGTTGGAACTAACTAGCCAGCTCTGTGGTTGTAGCAGGAAAGCAGCGACAGCCAATGTGTAAAACATTGAGTTTGGCTGTGTTTTTAAAAAAATGTTATTTTGTTATTTACAAAATTGAATTTGGCTCGGGGGCCACAGTTTGCTGACTCCTATTTAAACCATACATTTTTATGTGAATTTTTCAAAAATCCCAGTGAAATGGTAGAAAATACTTAATGAGGTGTGAAGAAAACTATTAAATTTACAGTTGGTGGCTTCTCTACCATCTCTGCAGAAAAGCTCTGTAAATTCACATCCATTCTCCACGTGCTTTTAACAATAAAAAATGTTGTTCTGGGCTGATCTGTTATCTGGCGAGTGTACCGGGCTTAGGGTATCGTGGAAAATGTCATACACAGGTTAATTATATAGAAAAAATGCTGAAAGACTCAACAGACACTGAGAGGAGGAACAGTAAACTTGGCTTTAGAGGAATATAGTTTTGGCTGGTCAGATTCATAATAGAATCAGCCTCTCTTTCCTTAGACTGAATTGCTGCTCAAGTTAGCTTTTTGGGTAGTTGAATCCTTCTAAATCTGAACTCTTTTTCTGCACTTGTTTTGACCTCCTAGTTGGCCTCTCTTTTGTACTTCATTGCTTTACTGTTGGTTGTAACGTGTATCTTCAGTATTTTGTTCTGGAAATAAGAAGGACATTATCTGCATGCTCTTAGAGAAAACGTCTAAGTGATTGTGACAAGACTGCAGCCAAGAAAGAAGTAAGGCCAACTGAAGGAGACACACGTCTGCGTGCCCAGATGTCAGTTTTGCTTTCTGTTCTGATTGTGACTAATTGCTCATCTATTAAACCTCATGGTGGTTTTGGTAGTGTGATCTCCATGAACTTTTGGTAGATGAGTTCAGGACAAGACTTAATTCAGGAATAGTTTCAGAGGCGTGAGGAATCTATCAAAGCCGTGTATGGAAGAAATGTAAAAGTGGTATATTTATGCTTGTTGAATACTGAGACAGCAGAGCCATCCTTTCCTTCATAGAAGCTAGAGGGTGAAATCTAGAGCAGCTGAGTGTGCAATGGGGCGACCCTTTTAATTGTGTGGTAGTCTTTATTGGTGGCAGTCTGCAAAACTCTGCTCTTTCTTTTTTTAAGATAAACCCGACATAATGAGTTTGAATGTTCCTCTCCTAACCCTCACCTTCTTTTCTCCCTCCCTCTCGAAGCCTCTAGTTCTGTTGCAGGGGCTGTGGGCATGACCACCTCTGGGGAGAGTGAATCCGATGATTCCGAGATGGGACGATTACAAGGTAAAGACAGTTAATGAGCTTACAAGAAACCATTATCACAGGCTGCCTGTGACTTCTGTTCTTTGTTGAAATTAATTCAGATAAGCTCATTGAAACATATCTAGCAATGCCTGTACTTTAAAAACTTATTTGTGATGATTTGTTGGATTTGGAAGATGATCTGTCTGGCTCTCTATTTTTACTGTCTGGACAAATCTTATGTATGTATTTCTTGTTTTTAAAATGTTCTCTATTGTGGTTGCTTGTATAGCTGATAATGACTTAGGAAGATCTTGAAAAGGGGGTAGGGGGTAGCTTGAAATGTTGTTGTCTGGTACCTGCTAACATAATGCATCCCAGTGGGGTGCTTTTGTTGTTTCTTGGTCACCTATTTTAAAATGAATGTGAAGTGTATACCTAAACACCAGGTATTTTAATGTTGTGCTTTTAAAAAAGCAGCCTTATATTATGTGTGTGTTCTTTACAAATTGGTGGGTATGTATTTTTATTGTCTTTAGATAGTTGGTTTCTGTGATAGATTCCAGTGTGAGGCTTATGAGAAACAATATTTATAAAGCACTTTCAGATTGCTTTTCAGTTTCTAAAGTAACTTACAGCAATCTCTTTTCCACTAGAAGTCTTATGAACACATTTTTTCTCACCTATTGGACCTGATAAAAATAATTTTTCCATGTGTTTTTTAGACGATCTCATGACTAGTATCAGAGGGAAAGCAACACAAGGGTGCTTAACCTATAATTTCTTCAAAGTAAATACTTACTCTGGGTTTTTCTTGAATCATTTGATACAGTCTCCTCTGGCACTGATAGTAGTCTCTCCATAAAACCTTAAGATTCCTTGAAACAAGCACTTGGGTGTTATACCTTATATTAATTAATATCTGAAAGTGGTCTTGAAAATTTAATGTAGTGTTCCTAAAAATAAAAATGGAAAGTAACGTTGTCTAAATGATGCGAGATGAATCAGTTGCTTGAAATTTTATGTAAGATCAAGTGCACTTACAATTTAACTATTCCTCATGCCTTTTTTCTTTAGCTTTGTTAGAGGCCAGGGGTCTTCCTCCTCATCTCTTTGGCCCCCTCGGTCCACGGATGTCACAGCTTTTCCATAGAACAATTGGAAGTGGAGCTAGTAAGTGAATACTCTTAAATTTGCCGTCCCCCCAAAACCTTTAATAATTAGGTGAGTGCTGTTCTTACTGTTTATTGCTGTAAAGAGGCTTTCATATAAGGAAGTTTTAATGAACTTTAGCATGTTTTTTAAAAAAATAGGCCTTGTGCACATTTTGCCTTTAAACCCAGGAACTCTAGGTTCTTCTGTACTTTTATTTTTGATTACTGGATTTGAGTCATTTAGAAAATCATCCAGAGTTATGGCAAGATAGTAAGGAATCTCAGATAATTATTACATTGATTATATTATAGCATCTGATTGCATGATTTGCATAGATTTGAATCTTGAATTTTTTGTGGCATAATAAAATTTAATCCGTGAGTTAGTCAATTATAGAGTAAGCTGGAGAGAAAAGATTTCTCAGCAGAATTACAGTCACTAGACTCATTTAATCAAATTAACATATTATAATCCAGAAATCTTGTCATATATGGTAGACAAAACAGTGACTCTTGAAGTGGCAGTTTGTAACAAGAATAACTTTCGCATAATTACAAATCCAGTTAAATTTTTTCTGTATAGAATACTATCTTTAGCTTCCTTAAACAAACTTTACAGATAAGCAGGTTTTTTTGTTTTTGTTTTTTTTTAATAACTCTTGATAATGTTTCCAAAGAATCAGCAGGCTATTTTTAGACTTCAGTCTTGACTAATTTCAACATTTCTGATGTGTTAACTAAGTCTATTAACTCTGACCTTACTAATATGTGCTTATATAATTTTCCATCAAATAGTCCAAGTTGTTTGTTTTTTTTCTTAATGTGTGGACAAATGCTCACATATGTGTATTTATGCTTAGTCCCTCCCTTTCAGGTTTCTGGCCTTAGCATTTGACAGGAAATTTAAGAAGCAGCTGGTACTTTTGGTTCAGTTTGCTTTTGCTTTTGCTGCCATGACACTCAGCTCTCACATTTGTACCCTGTTGCAAAGTTCCCATGAACCCTTGAAAGAGGATTCTTATTTAGTGTCATTTATTAGGTACTTGGGTTGTCCTAAGTCATCAACAGGATAGTACATAGAGTTGTTTCCCACGTGGAGTTTCCATGCTGGGAGTGACTGGGGCAATAAAGAAGATAGTTTTCCAATAGAAAAATTTCAGGTAGTGTTAATGCAGTAGAGGAAAACAAAGTAAGGAGGTAGGTTGGCTGGAGAGACTATACCTAGGCTAGTTAGAGAAGCCTTCTCTGAGGCAGGGTGAATTCTTGGGATACCTAAATGAAGTGAGGAAGCCAGCCCTGCACAGTGTGTACCCCCCTCCACCCTCCCTGACCCAGTTTAGCGTTGCCTACCGCATGGCCAGTCTGTTCTTCACCCTTACCCTCATCCCTCCTCCCACATTATAGGAAATAAATCCCAGACATGGGATAATATTATCTGCAAACATTTCATCATATGGCTCAAGATAAAGCCCATTAAAACACAGGACCTCCCCCCCAGATTACCATTATCAAACCTGAAAAATAAACTGGTAATTTCTGTAATAATTGTCCAGTGAGTCCAATTGGCGTGTCAAGTTTCCTTCTCTCAAATGTCATAACTGTACTTCTTTATAAACTGGTGGTTGGATCTACAGGCTTCTTCAGATTCAAGTTTGATTGTTTATTTCCTTGGTGGGGAAAGACTAAGTAAAGGTGGTAGTGTGTTCTAATACTTAGGAGGCACATAAAGTCAGATTGTCTCTTTAGCCATTAAAACTCAGTGCCTAGATGACAGGGGTTATAAAATGATAGTACTTCACATCTAATGATCAGACTTCATTTATTGGAGGTAAAAGAGGGACTTTAATAGAAATATATTAAGAGTATCTCCCTTCTATTTTGTTACACAGGAGAATAACTGGTATAGAAAAACTGATCTCTCCCCATTGTTTACCAGTTTGGAAAATAGTTGGTTTGAAAAAAGGATCCTCCAAAGTGCCATTATTATTGTTTTTATTATTTATTTATCTATTTATTTGAAAAGATTTCATTTATTTATTTGACAGAGAAACACAGAGAGGGAACACAGAAGGGGAAGTAAGGGAGAGAGGGAGAAGCAGGCCTCCTGCCAAGCAGGGAGCCTGATGTGGGGCTCGATTTGCTCCATCCCAGGACTCCAGGATCATGACCTGAGCCGAAGGCAGATGCTTAACAACTGAGCCACCCAGGCACCCCTATTACTGTTTTTAAATATCACTGTCAAGTGATATTTATTTATTTGACAGAGAGAAACACAGCTAGAGAGGGAACACCAGCAGGGGGAGTGAGAGAAGGAGAAGCAGGCTTCCCGCCGAGCAAGGAGCCCGATGTGGGACTTGATCCTGGGTCTCCAGGATCGTGACCTGAGCCGAAGGCAGTCGCTTAACCAACTGAGCCACCCAGGCGCCCAGTGATTTTTTTTTTTTGATGATTACATTGTCCTATCATGGATGATGGCATCTTTTGGGAGTTGGCTTCTGAATCTTTTTGATAATGATCCCCAGTTGGTTTTGATAACTTCCTTTCTGGGAAGTCAGGCTCAAAACCTCCACCTCAGATCCCTGAAATTAGGGATTTTCTCAGAGAACACCCTGGTTTCTTTTATGTGAAATAGTATTTTGAGCTCGTAGTCCAGGGCTTAGGTCTACTCATTGCTACTGGGGTGATTTTTTTTTTTTTTAAGATTTTATTTATTTGACGGGGAAGGGGGGAGAACAGGAATGTGCCAACGGGGAGAGGGAGAAAGAATCCAAAGCGGACTTCCCCCCTGAGGCAGTGATGCAGGCCTCAATCCTAAGACCCCGAGATAATAATCTGAGTCAAAACCAAGAGTCTGGATGCATAACCAACTGAACAACGAGTGATCATTGTTATTAGACACGGGTAATGAACAAATGTAGGAAGTAATTGTATTTTATCTTTTAAAATAAAATCAGAAATTCAGATTTAGGGCTGGGAGGTTTTTATCTGCCTTATTTTGTATCTTCTTTCTCCCAAGCCAGAAGTTTCAGTTCCCAGTGATATTAACAGAGTCACTCGCTTGCTTTCTCCTGAAATACAAAATTCCAACGTAACACCAAAAGTAATATAATTGAGAGTTTTAATATTTCAACAGTTTTTGTTGTTGCTGTTCTTGGGTCAAATTGACCATTTTGTGGTCAAATTTTGATAAAGTCATTTGAAATGATGCCTTCCTTTTTAACTCAGGCTGCCAAGTTGGCTTGGTTCATTTGCTTGATTTACTTTTAATATCTAGAGATTACTTTTAAATTTTGACTTTGATTTTATCACTGTGGGATGCTTACATGGTTTAGAAAGTCTAATCTACAAATAAGGTATATTTAGGGAAGTCTTACTTTCTTTTGCTTTACCCTGCTTCCTCCTCTCACACAAATAGCCTTTGTTAATTTTATGAATTGTCCTTCTGTTACTTAAGAAAACAAAAACAGATCCATATTATGTGCTTCACGCTGCGTTTTTAAGATAAGAGAGTAAGCTTTATACACTTTAGGTTGCCTTTAACAGTATTTTGGTGATTCTTTCTATAGCTGCTACACAGAGAGAGAGGAAATTCCTATTCCTTTTGTAGAGCTGCCATAGTGCTCCGCTCTGGGGATGCACGGTTTGTGTAGCCTGTCCCCTATTGGACATTCAGGTTATTTCCAGCCTTCGTTGTGTTTCAGTAAAACACTGCTGTTGTATTTTTTCCTGCGTTATGTTATCTTTAAGATAGATTGTTGTAAATCAGCCTCATTTGGAGCCATACCATTTTGCATTTCTTCCAGTCATATATACATATATAACAAAGTATGACATCATCATTCTTCTTCTTCTTCTTCTTCTTCTTCTTCTTCTTCTTCTTTTTTTTTTTTTTAGATTTTATTTATTTGACAGAGAGAAACACAGCCAGAGAGGGAACACAAACAGGAGGAGTGAGAGAGGGAGAAGCAGGCTTCCCGCCGAGCAGGGAGCCCGATGTGGGACTCGATCCCGGGTCTGCAGGATCATGACCTGAGCCGAAGGCAGTTGCTTAACCAACTGAGCCACCCAGGCACCCCTTCTTCTTCTTCTTTTTAAAGATTTATTTATATATTTGTTTGACAGAGAGAGAGAGAGGGAGGAAGCATAAGCAGGGCGAGTGGCAGATGGAGAGTGAGAAGCAGGCTCCCCACCAAGAAGGGAGCCTGCAGTGGGGCTCAATCCAGGACCCTGGAATCAGGACCCGAGCCTAGGGCAGATTCTTAACTGACTGATCGACCCAGGTGCTCTTTTTGCCAGTTTTTGTTTTTTGCTAACTTCTTAGTTCTATACTCTATAGATGTCTTTTAGTGGTTACTATAGAGATTTTAATGCATGCCCTTGGTTTGTTATAGCCTACCTCATATTAATACTTTATCACATCCTAATCAGTGTAAGAACTCTACAGTAGTTTCATTCTTTTTACCTCCTGCCATCCTTTGTGCTGTTATTTTGTTTCACTTATACATGTGTTATAAACACAATAAGACCTAATCATTGTTGTAGATCATCCGTATTCCTTTGTCCCCTTACACGTCCCAGCTTCAGTGCTCTTAATTCCTTCCTCCAATTTCTCTCCTAATCAGAGTTGTTTCCCTTATCTTCAGAAGTACTTTTTTTTTCTTCATGTGGTGAATGAGTGCTAGTAATGATTTTTCTCTGCTTTTGAGAAACCCTTGATTTACCTTAATTTTGAGAAGATATTTTTCCCAAGTATAAAATTCTCAGTTTAGCACATTGTAATGTCTTCTATATAAAAGTCTTAACTGGTGCCCTTTCAAGGCAATGTCTTTTTTCCTCTGGCTTATTTTAAGATTTGCTTTTTGGGGGTACCTGGCTGGTGCAGGTGGTTGAGAGTCCAACTCTTGATCTCGGCACTCAGGTCATGGTATCAGGTTCGTGAGATCGAGCCCCTCATTGGGCTCTGCTCTGCGCTCAGCATGGAGACTCTTAATCTCTCTCTCAAAGAAAAAAAATTGCTTTTTCAAACTATTAATTTTTAAAATTTATTTGACAGAGAGATAGATCACAGGTAGGCAGAGGAGCAGGCAGAGATGGGGGGGAAGCAGTCTCCCCACTGAGCAGAGAGCCCAATGCAGGGCTCAATCCCAGGACCCTGAGATCATGACCTGAGCAGAAGGCAGAGGCTTTAACCCACTGAGCCACCCAGGCACCCCAAATTATTATTAATTTTTAACAGTTTTACTCTATTAGGCCTAATGACTTTTTCTTTTATTTTTCATTTGCTTAGGTTTCACAGACCATTTGAATCTGTGAGTTTGAGAACTTTCATCAGTTTTGGAAAATTTTTGGTCATTATCTCATGAAATATTACTTCTCTTTTCTCATTATTCCTTCAGATAGTGTTCCTTTCCTTCCAGGAGGATCAGGATCATACATGTTCAGACTTTGGGCTTCATCCAGCATATTTCTCTGGCTCTACTTTCTTATTTTTTTTATTTGTCCAGTTTGAAAACTTTCTATTCTGCAGTTTCAGATTCATTAACTTTTTTTTTTTTTCCCCTGTCATCTTTAATCTCTTGGTAAACCCACCATTTAAGATACTGTGTTTTCCAGTTCTGGGCAGTGACGTGATTTTTGTTTTGTAGGTTCCAGTTTCTGTTGAATTTCTTTATATACTTACCTATTTTGTCTATCTTTGGTTATATTTGCAGTTTACTAGTCATTGTTATAGTTTTCTAATTCTAATGGTGTTGGTCTGCTTCTGGGTTTTTTTTTTTCTCCTCCTCCTTTTTTTTTTTTTTTTTTTTTAAAGATTTTATTTATTTCACAGAGACAAACAGCCAGAGAGGGAACATAAGCAGGGGGAGTGAGAGAGGGAGAAGCAGGCTTCCCGCCGAGCAGGGAGCCTGATGTAGGACTCGATCCCGGGTCTCCTGGATCTTGACCTGAGCCGAAGGCAGTTGCTTAACCAACTAAGCCACCAGGCGCCCCTTTCCTCCTCCTTTTTTAAAAGGTTTATTTACTTATTTTAGAGACATAGCATGCAAGTGGGGGCAGGAGTAGAGAGAGGGGGAAGGAAATCCTCAGACTGACTCCTCGCTGAGTGTGGAGGCATGTGGGCCTTGATGTCATGACCCTGAGATCATGACCCAAGCCAAAACCAAGAAGCAGACACTTAACTGACTGAGCCACCCAGGCACCCCTCCCTCTTGATTATTAGTCATATTTTCTTGCTTCTTCATACATCTAATAGTTGTTTATGTGTAGACATTTTGCATAAAAGAACTGAAGCCACTCCAAATAACGCTTTCCACTGTAAAGTTTTTCCCCCCTTTTCTATATTGAAACAAAGGGTTAGAGGCTGATCGTTTTTTTCTAGTTGGAGTGTTAGCTTGTTTTGACAAGAATCTCAAGTTTTGTGTGACTCATTTCACCTGTGGCTCATCCCTGTTGGTGTGTTGTGATCCTCCTAGGGTTTTGATTGAGAATATTGCAAGACCCTGTCTACTTAGACTTCATTCATTATGCAGTTTGAAAATGTCACAGATATTTTGGGGGTAGAACCCAGTGACTGTATGTTTGAAGCAGGCCTCCTCCATCTCTAGGGCCTTTGTCTTCTGAGCATTATGAGACTTTTACAAGGTTTTGTTCTGTCTCACAAAAAATTCTGATTCAGCCCCAGTTCTCTTCATAGCTCCATAACTGGGCCCAACATCCGTTGGGACCAATTCAGCGGGAAACAGCATCTTCCAGTGACTCCCAGAAGTGCTCTGGATTCTCTCTCCCATTCGGATCAGCAGTTGAACTACTGCCCAAGGGCCAAACTCCTGCCCAAGGGCCAAATTCAGCCTCCTGCTGGTTTTACAGAGCCTACGAACTAAAAGGGATTTTTATATTTTTAAATGGCTGGAAAAAAAATTAAAAGCAGTACTCTGTGAGATGTGAAAATTAAATGAAATTAAAATTTTAGTGTTCATAAAGTTTTATTGGAATACAGCCATGCTTATCTGTTTATGTATTGTCTGTTCTGCTTTTGTGCCAGGGTTGAATAGTTGCAACAGAGCCTATGGCTTGCAAAGCCCAAAATACTTACTATCTGGCTCTTTATAGAAAAAGTTTGCCTACAAACCCTTGATCTGTGATAGTGCTTCTCTGACTGTGGTCTGTGGCTTGCGTGGGGTTCCTGAAACCCTAAGATTGAACCCATCAGTCAGAACTGATAATAATTGGTAAGGTTTTTCCTTTTCTACATTGTTGTTTGAATTTTGTTGATATTGCAAAAGCTTTGATGCATTAAACTGCTGGTACGTTATTGAAGGAAGCAGAGCAGTGGTTCCAAACTGAGGAGTAGCCATTGTATTCTTCCGTGCCAAATGCTGCTAGTAAAAATAATTCCAGTTTTATGTGAGGATGTCCTTGCTGAGCAAATTTACTAATTTTACTGTCTTTACCAGTAAGTACATAGCTTTTTAGTTGTCTTGTGAAAAAGCCAGGCCCGTGTTTTCCACTTTCTTTATCTCAAATAATGTTGCCACAGATTGAGAGTAGATGCAGAGGTGGTCATACTGCTGTTTTATTTAATAAAGCATGACATTTAAATGATTTGCAACAAAAAAATTAGGACGCTGCTCATCACTGAATTTTTTTGTTTTGGAAAATATGGTGGTTTTCACAGAACTTTGTTTATACTAATATGTAATGAATTAATAAGTATTTAAGATTTTTCTGTCTTAATTCCAGACACAATAAATATAAGTTAGATATAAGCCACATAGTTAAAGATGCCTTCGGGCTCTTTAGTAATCTTTAAGAGTAGGAATTGGTTCTGAAACCAAAATTGATCAGAGCATAAATCATGGCTTTGCTTTTTATTGCCATTTTCAGTTTGGCTTAAGGTTCAGTGGTATCTT